>JAQIWA010001784.1:0-16267 GCA_034693305.1 Eueremaeus valkanovi | reverse complement strand
AATTGGGCGCTCAAAATATACATTGCTTACAATGACTAGTTTGAGCGCCCAATTCAAAGCTGCAACTTTTCAAATATGAATGACTGTACACTACCTAAAAGATTGACAAACAGGGATATTTTTTATTATATTTCTATTAATGTTAGCCATATTTTAAGACAAACTTAATTAAAGTTACTTTGACTACAATTAAGTACAGACAAGGAATCTAATGTGTGTTCAACTCTAAGTAACAGCTGTTCTCTTATTTTTGATAACTTCTTATCTCTTTCGACGATTTAATATTGATATCAGTTAGAAATCAATTAAACTTTTAACACAAGAGCTGAGATTAAAATAATTTTTTGAATACAAAATTTTTTATTCAAACCATTATTTGATTTCTAACTGATATTAATATAAAATCGTCGAAAGAGATAAGAAGTTATCAAAATTAAGATAACGGGTGAAACACATATTAAATGTTAGATTCCTTTTCTGTACTAATGCTGGCTAATACTTGTGAATTATGATCAGGAAAGCTTAAAATCATAAATTTTGAAAAGCACCTAGATTCCTGATTATTCTTTATATTCTATAATATTTTTCACATTGAATCAATGTTAGTCTTTTTGGTGATAAAATATCACATTTAACTCGTTTAGTTGTAGGAAGAATACAGTACATTACAGGTTCAGTTTTTCATTTTTTCATAGCATTACTGTGTAGCTTGGATGTGCTCCGGGCCACTATTTAAGGCCACTCTTAACACAATATCTGTATATGTCATACATAGACTCACTGCGAAAGTTGTGATTAAAAGTATATAACATAACTACTAGGAGTGAGTCAGGAGGAAAGGGCTCAGTTTTAGTAGATTAGAGCTAATAAGAGAAATAAAAAAAACACAACAAATTAATAATAAACTCTTTGAAATGACCTGTCAGTGGTATCGTGTATTTTCTAAACTATCTCATATATGAAATGTACACAATTTTAATCTATTTCTTATACACTTCCCATTTGAGCCAACGCAAGCTGTAGAGCATCGGAGTCTTTCATGCGGTGCCATAGAGAACAGAATGCTTAAGCAAATCACACTTTTCTTTCTATTCTGTTCTCCAATCCATTCATACCTAACATATCCTTTGGATTCTTAAAGAACTTTTAAGACGACTAAACGCAAGACATGACAGTCTGAATAAACTGAATCCGAGTCATCATTATTCGAGAATAAATCAGAAAAAGGAACTAAAATAATAATAATAATAATAATAATCTTTTTCTGAACCAATATATAAACTGTGTCTTTCGGTCTATTCGTTTACTGTTCAATAGTCTGATTCTCTTGATTTGCATACGTTTTGTATTATTATTCTGACTATTCTTCGAATAAATAAAGAAAAAGAGAAAAAATAGTGAATAACTAACTATCGGTTGAATTCATTTGTGAATCCCAAAGGGAAGTAACGCTTGTCTTACAGACAAACCTGAATTCAAACTGAAATAAAACCGATAAAGAGAAACATTCATTGAGAACGTACGCAATGTGTGAAATAGGGTCGTTTTTCGACAGGGTGAAAGGGCCTAGAACATACGATTGATAAAGAGTTGTAATGCATATGAGAGGGAGCGTTAGAGCTTGTTCAAAATTGCACTAATGTTGATATAGTTTTACCACTAATTCTATTAACACAAGAATTTATTTCCACTTTACTCTCAACTGAAGCAATTTGAATATTTGCTCTATGTCCTATATACATCAGTAGGTTCTTTATATGTCCTTGGTCGGATAAAGCCTTTGTGTATCAGCATTGGCATATAATGAACTGCAAACAATGTTCCAAATAATCAGCATAATCTTTTTGGGTACTTTTCGAATAAGCCCCGACTACTTTTCAGATGTTAATGCAAGCATATCGAAGGGTAAACAGTTCATCCAAAATAACTACCCGGGGTTTGAAAGAACCATTTTCTGATCAGTCATCCATTTGCCTCTCAATATGCGGTTCATTACAGTCTAAGCTCATAAACCTGTCACTCGACTCACTATTTGGCCCTGCTACAGGCCTGAGCTGCAAATTGAGCACTAGCTTCAGCGAAATTCCCAGTTCTCTCTATTAGTAAACAACGACACTCAAAACAATTTAGCTAGGTTCGCCTGACCCTACTAATCTATGTTAGCAAGTATGGACATCTCTGATCATATCAATTGATTTATCATATAATTATAGAATTGATCAGGTTATCTTTAAATTTATTCAAGCAGACCGATGAATAAATATTGACGACGTTCTAAGTATGTCTGCATTCAATCATTTTTCTAACTGTAATCTAATTAATAGTAGGTCTCGTATGTCTCGGCTAAGTTTATTACTAATTTGCAAACTTGGGTTTGACTCTCATTTAATCGATTCAAATAAAAGTTTTGAATATTAATTATCAAAATAGAGATAAAATTATATAATTTATTCAAAAAATTAACCCAAATATGAAATATTATTTCTTATCTTTAAGTTATGATTATTGCAAACATAGTGTATATGAATAGATGTTTGTTTCAATTGAACAGGTATCTATGCAGACACTTGCAATGAAACCGCATCATTGGGAAGAGCTGTTGATCTGGTTCATAGCACTCATATCATAGCATTTATAGGACCCGCGTGTAGTGACGATCTCCAGGTATTCTATGATTTCGTAAATATAAATCTTAGATTAATTGAAATATTTGTTTCTTCCGATCGATTATATAAATGAAAATTCTTTTCAATAAGTGATTCAAATATCATAAGAATAATAAATATCAATGTTTCGGTTCAATCAACTTTTATTTATAAATTGCCAAGGAGGAGATTAGGTTTTTGAGCCCTAGCCATACCCCTGCCAAGAATTCTGCCCCCAGTATAGGACAAATATAGCTTCAATTTCGACTAAATTAATATCAATTAGGGCTAAATTAAGCCCAATTCAGCCATATTTAGCCCAATTTCTGTCAAAACAGATCCGTTGAGAACCGGTTTTGGGCGCCATTTTGTACGGCTTTCTGTCCGCCATTTTACCTTCCCTGTAAGTTCGTCGAGTTTGACCACCCCTGCTAGTATTTAATCTATTAGAAGATATTATATTGCTGAGAAGTCAGCAAGTATCCAAGGGAAGAATAGCTTGATGCTTTTCAATGCTGAGCTCAATGAGTTGATTGGTATTATTTAGGTTGTGGGACGTCTGGCATCATATAAAGGCATTCCATTGCTGACTGGTTTGGGAGATGTAATCAGTGGCGAGCGATCGACGTATAGCACATTGATTAGGGCCTCATATGATCTCTGGGATGAGGCGCGCGCTATACTGGCATTCCTTTCACATCTGGGTTGGCATCACTTCGGACTCATATTCCGTAATCCAGACGTCTATTACTCAACACTGGCTCACGAATTGCTCAGTTTATTGGGAGAACCAGAATATTCTGATCGGTTTGTCTGCACGTGTAAGGAGTCGTACATTCGAGACATCAATAAAACAATTTTAACTGATTTGGAGAAAGTTATCGATTATATGACTCAATGCGCTCGAAGTAAAGTATTTTCAATAAACTATACAATAATATAATATACACTGTATTATACAGTATTGTATAAATGCAGAGAAGCTCACATTTCTCAATCATTATTATCGTATCAATTATTTGGACAATAAATCTCGATTGTTGTAAAATTTAGTACAGGGCAAGTTACTTATTGATAATTGATGAGTACAGGATAATTTTTATGGTTTGGAAAATTTGAATGATATCTGTTGACTAACTGAACCGTCAAAATTGTTTTAGCGTTTAATATTCATAGTTTTGTCGGAGGTTTGAAAATTGTCTTGATAAGATTTATTTAAGTAAATCATTCTAATTAACTCAACCTTGATACTTTAGACAATGAATAGATGTATACCCCTCTCTCTCCCAGGCCCTCTACCACTATATATCTTCTTTTTTGTCTCATTTATAAAAACTTTCTTTTCTGTAGTTATAGTTATAATTGGAGGCGAGAAAGAGGTTCGGGCTATGATGATGATCGCTCACCACAAGAAGATGACCACATCGGGAGAGTACGCCTTCATTCACACCGAACTGATAGAGGGTGAAGCCATAGGCAACACTTCATGGGCTGGAGGCTCAGGTAATATATCGTTATTTATAATTTATAGCACTGTTTAGAGAACGCCTCAAAAATAGATTAGAATTCGTTCAGAAGTTTGGGATTTGACTAAAGATTGAATCTTTCGTGTGAACGGTTCGCACTGTACTGTACAGTACTGTACATACACTGTATATACTGTATATACTGTCACTGTTTCTGTAAGCCAGCAGAACAGTGCAGAACAGTGCGAATTCCTCGACCATATGAGCTGACAATACAAAAGTAGAAGTAATGTTAATATAAAATATTGTATTAATATTAGTGTTTACTCTAAATTCTGAGCAGAAAGTGAAGACCAAAAGCAAGAGCTAAAGGAGGCCTACCAGGCCTTACTCATTGTCAGCCTTAATCAACCTCTCGGAGTCTTTTACAAGAACTTCAGCGATGAAGTGAAACAAAGAGCTCTACAGAGCTATAACTACACGTATAACGAAGAGATGGTTAGTTGACATCAAACAAACAGATCAGTCATTCGTTTAATGACTAACAACTTGGAAATCCTTTTAACTTTTAGGTCAACTATTTTACGGCCTCTTTTCACGACTCAGTATTGCTGTTGTGTAGAGCTCTTCAGTACTACGACATGACTGATAGCCAATTGAGTCCCATTGAAGGCAGACAACTGGTCACAAGGATGAGGAATGTCTCCTTCAGCGGCATCTCAGGCAATGTCACTATTGATGGAGACGGCGATCGAATCGCTGATTACGCTCTACTCGATCAAACTGACCCGGAATCTGGTATTTTCAACGTATTGGACAAACCATTCAATCAATTGTCAATCAATTCGACTCTAATTTTGAAATCTTCTGACTCTAAGCACAGGTTGTAATGCGTTATTACGGCTCCACTAAACGATTTGATACCTACGATACGGGATATCACATACATTGGCCGAATGGCAAAAAGCCTGTTGACCTGCCTGAGTGTGGCTTCGATGGTTCACAGTGTCCAGGTTTAACATACATTGTTCCCAGACTAGGCACAAAACACACAGATAATCTTGTTCATTTTACTCGGCAACGTATATTTGAGTTCTCAAACAATATTAATATTAGGGTTGGCCAGGCTGCTCGGCAAACTTAGGTGGGGGTATAGGAGCAGGTAGAATGGCGGAGAGAGAATTGGCCAAAATGGCGCCTACAAAAAGGTTTTATCGGAAATGGGGGTCGTTTTTGGCTGAAGTTCGGCTAAAATTTGTTAAAATAATATTAATTTAGACCTAATTTTTGTTATTTTAATAGAATTTCGCAGAAATTCGAAAAAATGGCGGCTTCGCCTACCTGGGCAAAAGATCCGTGAGGGTTTGGCTCCGGCTAAAAAACCTAGGAATATTTTGGCAATTGCCACCACCTTGGTCAATCCTAATTAATATATTATATTAATTTTCACATTACATGACAACAATTCGGATATAATTTCTGTTCATTTATATTGAATTTCATTGAAAACTCAATCCCTATTCAGAGCTTCCGTTCTGGGATATACTGACCGCATCATTGCTGGCAATACTAGTGCTTCTGTTGGCCATTGCAATACTCATATACCGGTCCGTTATCTTATATGTCATATTGATTCACACATTCACACAACTATTTTATGTAGAGAATAGTTACCAAATTTAGTGAATTATATTTTATAAATTATATCAAGATTATTATTTTGACGAAATTGCTTTTAGCAAGTTAACTTATACCTATCATAAGCATCAACTCATACATTAGAATCAATGAGAATATTATAATGAACTTTGCTTTTGATACGAATAATAATATATGTGAATCTAATCAAATTAGCAAGGTCAAATTGGAAGCAGCGCTCACTAACATGTCATGGCGTGTCCGCTGGGAAGACATAACATTCCAGGACAACGTAGGAATGAGCGCATTGAGTCGATTAAGTATTTCAAGTCAAGTGAGTTGACTATTAAGTAATCAACGATTCATTCGATCCGAATGTCTTCGAAGCGAAAGAATTCTAATGGAAATGCATTTTCTATTGGTTCAGATGTCGCACAAAATGGAGCAAGAGTGGGTTTGCTGGGTGCCTAATGAACACAGACAAGTCAGTCAACTCTCTAAACACAAAGTTTTGCATAAATTTATTCAATAATCGTTAAGAGCTTTCAATTTTTTGTCTCACTTCGGCTCAACTTTTTAACGAAAAGTCTTTAAGCATCGATTGGTCCCCAAAAACAAACTCTCAAATTCTGACCGGATTTTACAAAGTAGGCCAACATTTGTCTCTATAATCATTCAGCACTTGTATTACAATTTCAAAACTCAATTTAAGATTAATTCTGACTCCACTCCTATTACAGAGATGACTATTTTAGTCATATCTTTATCTTATGTAGTCGTCTCTGCAAATCAGTGCAATAGGAGTGGAGTCACTGACTGAATGTCAAGCCGTGTTTGACAGACATTAAACTGACTTTAGATGCAAACTTGCTATACAAACAGTGATTACCCCCATTACCCCCACGTCATATTATAGCATATAGTCCTAACCAATCAGACAATAATAGATAAACACTTTATTCACAAAAATATTTGTTTCACCCGAAGGGCAATTTGGTTGCAATTAAAAGATTTGCACAAAAGCGGATCGAATTGACCAGGGATATACTCTTGGAACTCAAAGTGGTTCGTATTATTCAACTCTACTGTATATTATTTGATACTCAATATTGAATTGCATTCAAAACTTAGTCCAAATATAAACTTAATAATAGGCTTACAAATCATTTCAGTTTATTATTGAAGTGAAAGGATTTGATTGAATAGAAATTTCTAAAAACTTATAATCAATGAGTTATTATTCAGAATAAAATCGACCCAAAATGAAATTTTTGATTTTTCATTTTTTTTTGGTGCCTCGCCTCTCAGAATCTAGCAAGCTGAATTGTGTTTAAATATACCATATAACTTACCTTGATGTTATATAACCCTTTGTTGCTTTTTGGATGAAATGATGAACTCTTGCTCTTATTTCTATATGAAATACGAATAGATTAGACAACAAAAGCACTTGAAATGGGTTTTGAAAATCTGTAGAAACTCTTTCGTCTCATTATAATTCTTAGTGCGTCTCCAATAATAGGAAAATGGATTGGGATTGGGAACGGGAGCTGAGGTTTCAAAATACACTTTATTGAAAACAAAGAGAATCGATGATAAAGACGTGAAAATTGATTTTTTCGATCGATTAATAAGCCTTCGAATGAAATCAATTTTATTATACACTTAACCAACAAATACCGTGCGATCAAAGTCAGGACTCTCTCTGTTTTGATTGGCTTTTTAGGTGAATTCCAGTTGAGGCCCAATATTAAGATTATTGATTATTCTGTACATTGTTCTCACTGCTGGTGATGCTTTACATTGGGTTATAAATGAGCCGGGAATGTGAAACAAGTGAATTAACTTTTAAGAATAATAAGAATGGGATAGAAAAATAAAAGTCTCTGTAAATCATATTTCCTGAGAGTTCTGAAACATATTTGAATTAATCGACGACTGAGTGTATATTTTAGGTCTATCTTAGCTTTGGATTCATTCGTTAAAATATGCAAATAAATCAAATCATAAAACATATTAAATCTAACGTTTATTAGGCTTTTATATACTTATGTTTAGCTCTTATAAAAATACATTACATTTCTGTATAGTTTTACTCAACAATCAGATCATTTTTAATATACGGCTAAATGTAAAGTCGTGCTCGTAGAAAAAGAACCTAGGTTTGTCAGTAGTTTAGTTGTCCAGACTTAAGGTCGATATAATCATTGTTAAAATCGACCGAGTTATAGTTATTTTCATTTTAATCTTATAATCAAAATTAGTGTAAAAGTAAATATCATTATAAGAGTGACTCAAACAGTGAAACATTTTAAACATTGAGGACTTATTATAACTGCGCTAATAGTGATAAAGTATGGACATCTATACTGGCAAGCCTAGGCTCTTTTTCTACGAGCACGACTTCATATATTTTTCCAGATATAAGTTAAAACATTAATTTTACTTTTATGATAAGGTTTTATCTGATCCTAAGTCAGGTTATTCTTTAATTTATATGAAACAAAAATTTGAAGCAATAAAAGATACCGTAATATAGATGTAAAGAATAGAATGAAAAAGTCATAGAAAGTGACCAAAAATATTGAATGAATTGATAGATAGTATCAAATATAAGAATAAAGGAATTCTAATATAGGAATAAAAGAGAGAGAATTGCGTTAATCCTTAAGCCGTCGGTTGTCTGAATGTGAGGCATATCTTATAGAGTGAACCAATATTTCACTCGAATAACAATCAATTGTTGATCGACTATATAATCAAAATTAATTGTTTTAGTTTTCGGGTAAAAGCCTTTTATGACCGCTTTTATCCAAAACTCAATAAATCTTATTTTTCTTTCTTATACTCCAATTCTTAAAATAAATGAAAGAATTGTTTTCTTTTTTACTTTGCATTCATTGGGCAAACATTAAAAACAGAATCTTTTCTACAAATCATTCTATAAGTCTTTCTGCCATTAATTGTCTTCAAATACAATATTATAGCCAATCGAATGAGTATTTGAATTAATGATAGTTTCGTATAAAAGATATTTATTTATATGGAAAGATCGACTCAGAGATCATAAATCATTAAATATAAGACAATTCTTGCCTAACGATCAGATGCGCGAAACATCGCACGAAAATCTGGTTCGCTTTAATGGATGCTGTATTGATGAGACCGTTGCCGTCCTCACTGAGTTCTGTGCCAAGGGATCACTCAAGGATCTGCTGGCCAACACCTCCCTCAACCTGGACTGGCTGTTCAGGTATTCCCTGATCAACGACATGATATCGGGAATGTGTTATCTGCATAACAGCGAACACGTATATCACGGAAGACTCCAATCGAGTAATTGTTTGGTTGACTCGAGATTTTGTGTAAAACTAACCGATTTTGGTCTCAGAAAATTCAAGGCCTCCGCAGGCTATCAGCCGACAGGAGATTCATCGCTTATAATACCAGAGAACTCGTCGACAATGACTCTGAATGACAGAATGAAAGCCAAGTGCACAATCGACTCCTTGTGCCAAATCAATAGCGGACTCCTATATATCGCACCCGAACTCCTTTGCAAAGCACAGTGTAATGACTCAAAGAAGTGCAAATTTGAAGACTATCTGAATCGAAGTATCGGAACCCAAAGGGCAGATATTTACAGGTCTTGTCATTCAAATTGCATTTTACTCTTCACTGATCACTGATTCACATCTTCTATAAGAAAATTTGATTCATTTGTCTCATAAATCGATTGTTTCCGTTGCGATCACATCACTAATGATTGCTAACTCAAAGCCTTTCTTCCGAATCAATAACTTATTGTTTTCTTTTATAATTTTCTGAATTTGATTATAGCTTTGGAATCATTTTGCAAGAAATCATTCTCCGAGAGCAGCCATTCTACCCTCACTACATCAATATGGATATCAAAGGTATACTACAGTACTATAGAGTTATTGCAATACATCCGACAGAGAAAGTAGTTTTTAAAATAATGGTCTGATTGTGCGATCAAACAGTGGAAGAGACCCCATAGTCGTCACCTCTGCTAAGATGTTTGAGTGCATGGTCTGCTTGATTGCAAATCGGGTACAACTGACTACACTATACTATACGGGTAGTATACTATATGGGTAGTCAGTTCATGCACACAATTCTGAAACTTTAAAATGAGCCAGACACTATGCACTCCAACAGCTTAGTTAGGGGTCACGACTATGTGGCGACCCTTTTTATAAACCAAACCCAGCAATAAACAGTATAGAGCAGTTTGATCTTGATCATTTTAGTTAGGTTTGAAAGTTCATATGAGTTCACATTTTTTGCTTGATTAATCTATTTGTTGAAACGCCGGTAACTCTATAATGATGTCAGATATCATAAGCGAAGTGAAGTCCTCTAATCTGAGACCATGTGTTCCACTCGATTCGTGTGACAAGAGATTGCATTCATTGATGAGAAGCTGTTGGTCTGACGAACCAGACTTGAGGCCAGACTTTAATACACTGAAGCATCAAATTAGAGGTATAGTGAAGTCGATGGGCGTCGGAGGCATATCACTGGCCCAGTCGACTCTCACTGAGAACCTATTGGCCAGAATGGAACAGTACGCGAATGAATTGGAGTCTATTGTCGAGTGTCGGACCGCAGAACTGGCAGAGGAAAAGAAGAAGACCGAAGAATTACTGTACCAGATATTACCCAAGTATTGATTACTGGCCTTTCGATCGATTCTCAATTATTTAATCGCAATTGCATTCAACTACAGACCAGTGGCCGAACAGTTGAAAAGTGGACATATGTTTGAACCGAATTTCTACGACTCAGTCACTATATATTTCAGCGATATTGTCGGCTTCACGAGCATGTGCTCCCAGAGTACTCCCATGCAAGTGGTCCAGTTCCTCAACGAACTATATTCGTGTTTCGATTCCATAATTTGTAACTTTGATGTCTATAAGGTATGCATTCTTACGGCACAACTCTCACAGAAGTTCATATGCTTTAGCTCTGTATAAAAGCTCTAATCCTCTCACGTCTGACAATAATTTAGATAAGAATTAAAAGCATTTATTTTATTGTATTTTAATTAACATTTATTGGAATCTAAAGATTGAACACTAATTTCAGTTATAGACACTGTGTGTGTGCTTACAGATAGTCAAACAATAATATTAAAATTGTTTATAGTTTTACATTTGAGTTATACAATGAATATTATTAATTAATAATTACAATACTGTATATTCAATTGAATTCATTATTATTATTATTATTTACTAAATATTTAAAAAATCTACGAATTGATAGATTGATGATTAAATTGTTAATCAATTAAAGGTGGAAACAATAGGCGACGCATATATGGTTGTGTCTGGCCTTCCAGAGCGTAATGGTGTGGAACATGCTAGGCAAATTGCTAAACTGTCGCTTAAGATAAGAGATAATGTGCAGCACTTTGTAATTAAACATAAGCCTAATGAGAAACTGCAGCTAAGAATCGGCATTCACACCGGTATGACTCCCAACTCAGCCTATTATTTGTTAATAGCCTTAACTTTACTAAAGTATAATATTTTGTTGAATAGGGCCGACGTGTGCCGGCGTTGTCGGTGAGTATTCATTTGTATGAACAGAATAGTTACAGAAAATTACATTAATTTAATTGAATTGATTGTCAGGCAATATAAGGCCCAGATTTTGCCTCTTCGGAGATGCAGTCAGTATTGCTGTCATATTATATATGTTTTCTAATAATTATATAAATAATCTATAAATTGATTGAATTTATTTAAATATATGCTATATTCAAATAATTGTGCTCAAGGTGAACACTGCCAGCAGAATGGAGTCTAACGGAGAGCGTGAGTGAAATACTGTATTAATATTTGGCTCATATTTCAGTCATTGATTCAATAAAATTGTTGTGAATCCCAATCCATTTAGCGCTTAAGATTCACGTAAGCCCTTCCACTAAAACAGTATTGGATTTGTTCGGCACATTCGTGTTGGAGCCTAGGGGTGAAATTAGCATCAAAGGCAAGGGAACTATGAGGACATATTGGCTTATCTCAGAAAAAGTGCTCAACTCTTGACTTCAATGGACTATTGGAGTCAAACCAACCGACACTTTCCATATTTTTTCTAAGAATTCCATTCAATTTGAAATATTCCACAAAAAATCAATTTTGAAAGCTTTGAGAACGAGCTTAAAGTTGACTATTCTTAAGAAATACAATTCTGTAGTATTCTTATAATTGAATATATTGTATCATAAAATATCTTCAGGTTTAGAGTATCTTACTGTCAGAGTGACAGTAGTGTTGATAAAGTAGTAAGTAATGTAAGACTTAAGAAATAGACGCTTAAAATAATTATAATAATTGTGCTTACAGTCAAATGACACGAAATTGAAGTTAAAACCAGATTCTATGCACTTATTATTAATTTATTGCAAAGTTAGCCAAAAGTATAGACCAAAATGATTGCTATTATACCTCAAGTGTCAGTTCATTTACAGATTTTTTTTAATCTTATTTTTTTATTATTTAACAATATTTATAAATGATTTTAGTTTACCTCAAATAATATAACGAAGAAATTATCTATTCTTAAGGCAAACATAAAAATGTGATTGATATGAATCGTCATTAAAGCGGATGATTATTGTCTTATATATTGTAAAATATAGAATACTTTTATATAAAAACCTTTAAAAGTATATAATTGTAAATATAAATTCTGTATGAAAGAATATGAGCATGGTCATTATTAATATTACGTTTCAAAACATTAAGTAAATTATTTATATTTATTTAATATTAATCGCATTACAAATATTAATACAGTATTAATAAAAATATGAAAACATTATAATTTTGAGGAATCTGTAGATCCAGTGATGAGTCATAAAAAATCTGAGACTAAATGATTGTAGAATTGATTTGCTCTCAAATTCATATATGATATAACGCATAATTAATTATTGCCATAAATTGTGAGAAAATATTTATTAAAAATAATAGAGAATATCATTGTTAGAGAATAAATAATATTAGTATTGATAGTCAAACGTAAGAATCACTTAATCTTCATATACTACTACCCGAGCACTCCATTTAGTCATTACTAAACAGATCTGATGTTTCTTTAATCACTTGATAGCAATAAATTTTAGATAATGTTACAGAACTGATGAGATTTAAAGTAATTGTTATCAGGGATAGTGAAAAGTGAGAAAATAAATACTCCGAAGCAATCATTGGATTCTAAGCAATAATTATTATAACATAGCCTATGATTAAAATGTATAGAACTTATGGATAAAAGCAATCAATAATTTTCATCGATTACTAGTTTAACGATAGTCTTCAATGTCTAGTCTTTGGAGTCAATTAATGTTCATCTTGAGTCCGAAATGAAAATTTGCAGAATATTATCCGTTAAGCTAACTTGACTTGATTTTTTATGAATTTCTACCATGCTAAATCAGACTATTTTTGAAATATCTCTTCTTATTAGTTCAGTTTATATAATGTGTCAAAATGAAAGAGGAGGATTTAAAACTTCTGGTGCTTTTAAACTAGAATAGGTATGGTATCATACAGAGATGGCGAGACTCGGCGGCTCTAGGGGGGGTCTAGGGGAGGGTAAAATGGCGGATTTTGCCTAAAAACCTAGGGGGGTCTAGGGGAGGGTTTTTTGAAAAACAAGTCAATTTTGGCTTAATTTAGCAAAATTTAGCATTAATTCATTTAAATTAAGTTTATATAGGTCGCAAGCAAAAAGTCGAGGGGGGGTCCCTCGCCTCGTCAAAACCTAGGGGGGGGGGTATTTTGCCGATTTTCAAACCTAGGGGGGGTATTTTGGCTAGACCCCCCCCTTCGCCATCTCTGATATACTGTATGCTAAGTATATATTCAATACATATATCTATATACAGTATATACTGTATTACATATTCGCTGAACACTTAATCTTACTTAATAATGATGAGGAATATACTGCTTAAATAATGATCAAGTTTAGAAGCTTAAGCTTGGATATATCAATAACAATGGTTCATGCAAAAATAGCAATAGAATTTTGGATCCTAATCTAGCATGTACAAAAGAAAAATAGTAAGATATAAGAATCACCATATGAACCAACAAAAATTAGCCAGATTGCCCCTTGATATGTTCGGGTGAAAATAGTTTCTACCTGATTATCCTTAACCTTAATTATTGCTTATTAAATATAAACTGTCTCAAATACAGTATAAACAATGTAGTCTCACAGTAACAGCAAAATTAAAACTGCACTGACTTTATCCTAACGATGCGTATAATGAAAATATTTATTGATAACTGTTTTTAATAACTTTAAAACTGTAATCAAATGCTTGGAAACTAATGCTTTGTCTATATTTTCAATAATATTTGTCTGTTTTTATGTATATTTTTCACTGAGTACTGAAATCAAGTAAAGAATCGAAAAAAAACTTTATTTAGAAAAATGTGGAAAAATAAGATCAAAGAAGATATAATCAGTCGATCCTTATTGTCGTTATCGACACTCGTCTTAATCATAATAGTGTTGTCTTCACTATTGGATCCATTGGTGGAGAAGACGATTAGGAATCAGAATATGTTTAACGCATTGAATGTCAACCTATTATTCGTCGGTTTATTCGGTTATTATATCGAAAATGTATTACTAATACAGTCGGCGCTCATAACCTGTGTCTCACTATTCGTATGGCTTCTCATCTGTTTGGCTCTTGTAGTCTTCGACAAATACCCGGATGTATTGATCGCATTCTTCTACTTCTCCTTCAATACCATGACTTTCGGATTGAATACAATTCTTGTTCTCTAATACAGAATATTCGTCAGAATATCGGAATAAATCATCAATTAATTCAATTCAATTAGTCTTAACTATATTTCAAAGCTTTGCTGACTATTACTGTAGTTAACAAACTTTTTTACTTTCAATTAGTTTTTAATTAAAATTTATATAAAACTATTTGACACTAATTTCTCTGATATTACGAAAACTTCTGTTTGTTTTTGTGTTTTTTATTCAAAGAGATTGTGTAAAAGTTTTACTTTTATTTTATCCATTAAATCGATTAAATCCATTAAAATATACTTTATATAGATTTTTATCCATTAGAGTAGAGACAAAAAATAATCCAATTTTTTTCACTTAATTTCCGTCTGAATTAATCTTCAGATAAAGCCTTTATTTGTTCTGTTATTTTCGGTTTACATCTGATATTTACCGGAGATTTTTGAAACAAATTGCGTTCAAATTACAGTTTCTTAATGTGGGCTAAAATAGTTCAAAACCATTGCTAATGACGATAATCCTCACTAATTGTGCAAATTTGCAGCTCATTATAAGCGTTCAAATGTTTAGCAGAGAATTAATGAAACTTTTCTTTATATACAGAAAAGTAAAAATTGTTTCATAACTTTGTCGTAAATTTTAGGCAAATAATTAAATAATCCCAAAGGTATTGAAGTGTAGGTAATATTAAACAGTTTCGTAGCAAAAAAAATTATAACTGACAGTATAATTAATAGTTTCAAATAATCCTGATGGTGAAAGATAGCTGACCAAGTCTATTATTTTTCTTCACTTATTCTGTAATAAAAGAACATTATTATCACAAGTATTTAGTTTTTCACTCGAAATCTTATTAATCGAAATATAATACCAAAAAAGACTGTTTTCTATATTTAAGCTTAACTTTAATAATAGTTTTCATTTAATATAATGTAAACATTGGTATAAAAAACTTATATAAACCGTTAAGAAATCGATAATTTTGTTGCTTAGATAACAAATGAAATTCTTATACCAAATGCACTGTATATTTACACCGTATCTATTGATTATCGATAACATAACCGAAATAACAGAAAAAAATTATTGTTTTATAACTGATGTTCGAAACAGTGAAAAACTGACGACAACTTTATTGTGTCTATAAAAAACAAATTTATTTCATAGTATTTGTAGCTTAAGTTGAAATATACTGTAGCCGTGCGAGAGGTTTGACACAATATAACTTCAAAACTTATCAATACTATTGTTCTTCAAATAAGCCTTTCTTATTTGATCCGAACACCGGTAGTCGTAATTCAGTATAACTGAGAATATGTTGACATTCGTGTGATTTATAATTTATAGTCAGTTTATGTGTTGTCAAATAACATAACCGGATGCTATTTTTTATACAGTTTCAAATTTAATCAACTCATCAAGATGATAAATGAGACTTCATATGATATTAGATTAAAAACAAGGACGGTCAAGCCGAACTAATAGCACGCTCTGCAAGAAGGCATAATTGAAGAAGCTTTGATTTAAAAATATTGCAAACTATTGGAAGTTTTTAAAAAAGTGATTAAAATTGTCATTATATTTTTGGAAAAATCTGACAGACATACAAAGTCCTCACATTAGCCCTCTCTATCGAGCGTGCTAAAAATACCCATGTTTATATTTTTGGAAAAATCTGACAGACATACAAAGTCCTCA
>JAQIWA010001783.1:0-16271 GCA_034693305.1 Eueremaeus valkanovi | reverse complement strand
CTAGCCTTTTTCAGGAATTTCCCTGCTTTTTAAACCTATTCCCTGCCTTTTTCCCAACCTATCTCTCAGCCAGCCTTTCTCAGCAATTTCCAAGCCAGCCATTTCCTAGTATTTCACAGCCATTTGCAGTAATTTTCCTGCTTTTTCAGCCATTTCCCTGTCTTTCTCAGCCATTTCTCAGCCATTTCTCAGCCTTTCTCAGCCTTTTCTAGCCTTTTCTAGCCTTTTTCAGCCATTTTCCTGCCTCAGCCATTTCTCAGCCTTTCTCAGCTATGTCCTAGCCTTTTACAGACAATTCCCTGCTTTTTCAGCCATTTCCTAGCCTTTTTCAGCCAATTCCCAGCTTTTTCAGTCATTTCTCAGCCTTTTCTAGCCTTTTCAGCCATTTTCCTGCCCATTTTAGCCATTTCTCAGCCATTGTCTAGCCTTTTTCAGCCATTTCCCTGCCTTTTCAGCCATTTCTCAGCCTTTCTCAGCCATTTTCGAGCCTTTCTCAGCCATTTCCTAGCCTTTCACAGCCATTTCCTAGCCTTTTCAGCCATTTCCCTGCCGTTTTTAGCCATTTCCCTGCCCTTTCAGCCATTTCTCAGCTATTTCCTGGCATTTTTAAGGAGATAGGCGGTGAAACTATATACTCCTTTTTCCTTCGGAGCGGAGTTAAAAATTACAGTGGGTATATTGATTACGGGTTTATGTAAATTATGGTCAAGTTGAAAGTTGAAAAGGATTAGAAGTCCTTTTTAGGGAGTATACTCCCTTATGTTCTTGAGAAGGTGTCTGTCCGTCCGTCCGTCCGTCTGTCCGTCCACCATTGTTGTAAATTTTTCAAAATTTTGAAAGTCATACTCATTTTTCAATTTTCAAGTTTCTCAAAAATTTGGAAATTTTTCAACAATGTTGTGATTGTTAATACAGCTAAAGCATTGTTACTACAGATGGATACTATAGTAATGAATACCATTTGACCCAACTATCTTCTAATGGCTAAATTATCATCACCAATAGATCCCAAGTATACTCCCTGGTAATAACGTTCGTGCTTGTTAATATTTGAGCTAGACAGTAAGTTAAGACAACTTTAATTTTGTGGTCAAACCTTTAGCCCAGAACCCTCTTGGTCAATGCCCCTATTCGACGTGTGGCACCGTGAGCCTGACAGACCAAATGGCACTTCCAATGCTTAAAATTACCCTTTAATTAGTTGTAAAACAAAGTTTATTAATAACTTGTATTAATAGACAAGAGATTTAAAGCTTTAGTTACTATACAAACAGAATGTCTGATTGAAATATATTAATAATATATTAGATTTGTTTAAATGCGCTCTAAATTAACGAATAAATTAGAGAATTAGAGTAAAAGATAAAAAAGTTTTTTTATTATATTTTTTATTTCGTGAAGAATTTTATTTTTTATTCAAAGATAAAGCGAATAATAAAATAAGTTTTACATAAATTAAACTAATTTTAACAGAAAAAGGAAAGAACTGAACGAATAAAACAGAGAGAAAAACATTTTTTTTTATTATTTACAATGAACTGAATTTCGATGCTTATGAAACCTATTGTCTTATATACTGTAAATAACATATATTTTATTTCATACTATTATATAACTTCTTTCTCCGACTGAATCGCTATAAAAATTATAGTTAAAGTGAAATTTGAAAATGAAATGCATTCATAAAAGGGCTAAAAATAATTTTTTTTACTATCCATTGGAATCGTCTTTCGGAATGCATTAACTGATATTTGATGCTTAATATACTCAGAATTCTATATAGAATGACATTAAAGAATATTCTTATACATTGTATTGTATATCGTGTTGTCTTTTATTTTTCTATTATATAATTAATTGTTTTAATACTCAAATAGTTTTTATATTTATGCTTACATTTAATTTTATTCTTACATTAATAGTATTGGAAAACTATTTTTTTATGTTAAAAGTTTATCAAAAAGTATTAGTATTTTATTTAAATTGTATTTTTATTTTTTTTTGTTATTTACTTTGCTTTAAAAATAGCTCTTGTTTTGTAAGTTATTTAATGTTTTTACTCTACCGGTATATTTATTTACTTGTTTAATCAAGGTTGTAGAATGAGAGGGATTGTGTGAAAATATGATTGATGTATTTGGTAAAATGTACTTTCATACTTTTTAATCGGGGAGAGAATGACCTTTCAAATGACATTTGCATAACTTCTACAAAAATTAATTCTGATTAGACTTATTGGTCCCTTTATATAGCCCTATCCCTGGCCAATCTGCATCTCTGCTGTAAAAATACATATCCGAACAAAACATCGGATCAGTTGACTCATAAAATCCGATTGAATGGCATATAATATAAGGTTTTATTCTTATTGTTAGATATTATTACTGAATAGGAATTTAAATCCATATTCTTATTGTCAGTATTAAAATAGAGCTCTTATTATAATTGAAGCCATAATTAAATTCTATATAAAAATTCTTAATTCTTATAAATATAAAATTTAGTCAAAATTCTGTGACTTTAATAGACGGCAAAAGAGGATTTTCACATTCATTGCTGTTATTCTGAATGGTTGGCTCAATTTGTTCCTCTAATTCGTGTTCAGCACTGCTATCAATAGAGTCCCTATTCTTTGAATCTTCTGCAACAATACTCAACCGCTTCTGACTCCTGAGTGAAGAGCTTCTGCTCATAAGTTGCTGATTATCCGCATCACTACTCATGTTATTATTGATTGATTGGACAATAACTGGCGGTAATCCCATTCCGATGTCACTGTCAGGCGATAGTGTATTGGACTGGAAATAACTCTTGTCTTTATTGACGGGCAGACTCGGCCTCTGGGTCTGCAGCAGCTTCTCATTGCAGTTGCCCACGGATGAAGACCATGTGCTCGTCCGGGCCCTAAGGAATATCTGTGCTTTTCTCCTGGCCCACTCTTTTATGGAATCGGTTAGCGACGGCACCCGACCTAACAATAGTACAATAGCGCCGTCCAAACTGCACAATAACTGTGAGACGTCTTTCTGATTGCTTTCGCGAACCTTTCAATTGTAATGAATAATAAGAAACACATATTTATTGTAATCCTTTGCCAGTCATTTGATTAGGCATTCAATGTTTGCGTCTTTTATTTGTATTAGACTTGTATTAGACGTTTGATATATTGAATAATGAATTGCTGTCTATATGTCGTAACCAATGCATTAGATCTGCTCAGGTATAGCGGCTTTCGGCCAAATGACATTACAGTGCAGTATATCTCCTAATGTCTGCTTAGTGTCAGAGCTTTCGATAAATTAGCATTGTTTATATTATTATTAAAATCAGCAGTATATCCTTGCTCATTCTAACTTAATTATAATAATTTAAGGCAATCTCATAAATACTTATTTTAATTATAAAACATAAGATTTAATTCAATCAGAAGTTAATGAATAATTAAGTTTAATCGTTAATAATCTATAGACTGAACAAAAATGTTAGAACAAAGTTGAGCCCAATTTGTGTTAATATATAAGAAGCAGAAAATATAATACAAAGTTTGGCAAACATTCATAAATTAATGGCTCACGACTTGCATGACTAGGATATGAATGCATTCTTACGTTTTGTCCATTGATCTCAAGAATCTGGTCCCCTTGCAGAATGGACTTGCAGTGCTGGCCAGCTATGCTGTTCGGTTGCTTCATAGCAGTGCAAAAGATTATATCGAAAATTAATCTTATTATTAGTTAAACTAATTTAAGTAATGTATTAGTAATTTACGTAATGTATTAGTAGTAGTATTTCACTGATAATCCCAAATGAGTTTTGCATAAATAAGTGAACACAAAAATTCTTTAATGTTAATTAACAAGCAGAGATAAAAAAATAATGATATCAATACTACTGTTAATTTGAAAAGCGAGAATTTGAATTAATAAAACATTTCATTCATTAAATAGTGGTCTAATTTATTTATATATTATTTGTCTGATTGTTAGTGCAATAGAAATATTATATAACAAAGAATATAAGCTTTTCGTCAAATAAATTAATGTATTGAATAAAATGCGCTAAAAGTTAAATAAATTCTTTGAATTAATAATGCTTTAAAAGACAAGCTAAAAATGTATTAGGTTCAATTGTACATGGTTAAGACTACTTAGGTGGATCATATTATTAAATTACCTTCCCTGGCAATTTTTAAACTTTTTCCCAACATTTATGAATTTGCGCTCAATATTATTCATACAGTAATGAAATGTTCTTGAATATAGCATTGGATTGATTTCATGCACTGCTTGCATGAATTTAATTATAAACAGTCCTGTCTTTAATGAAATTCGTTTTTCAAGTGCTGACACATTTGTCAATCAAAGCTCTCATTTGAATAAATCAGTGAAATATATTCCGATTCATTTAATTAATATTCATTTCACTTCTTATGCGAATAAAATTGAATAAAAGCCCAAAACTCTATAAGAGATGTGAAGTTCATTGTGAACACAGCTAACAAAAGGCGAACATTTTATTTCATTTTCTTATCTCTGCCTGACATTAGTGAAGAGCATTTAAATCTAAATTCTATTCGTTTGAATGAAATCAAGAGTTATGTCAAAAAAAAGTAATCCCAGAATAAGAATCAATACTTCATTCTTAGATTTTTTTTGTATAGAATATAATACTTACGACATATGTAATGAAAACTCCTCTGCCATTAGTCCTTTGCATTATACTTAAGCCCAATTTGTCTTTGATGCTCCCTTTCCTCAGCTCCACTGTAATGAACTTCGTTGGACCTAAACATACGAATGCAGATACAGATAGACATAGACGTACAGTACGTGACATCTCATTATGTGTTAAGTCAATTGTGTCAGGTGTATCTCAGCTGTAAAATTAGTTGTCTATTCCAAGAACTTTTTATTCATTTATTTTTTGTCCCTGGTATTATTTTGGATTATAAATCAAAGTTCAAACAAAGAAGAATAAAATATTTCTATTTTTTTTATATTTTTATATTATATTTAATGGATTTTTCATTTGCTTTTAGAAATAAAATATTCAAATATAATATATCAGAAAAAGTTGTGCATGTTGATTCAGTGAAGAGTGCACTTAAATCGCTCAGTATTCTTAGATCTAGTCATTAAAAGTGCCCGGGAGGCATCTTCAATACCCACAGGACCGGATTCATAATGCGTTCGCAGAAAAATGTATGCAATGTAAACAAAATTCAAGGAAAAAGACCAAGAACATATTGAAGGTTACTCCAAAACTGGACTTCTAGATGCTACATCTACCCAACTTGATAACTAAGGACCACCTTGGCTATAGTGCGCTATTGTGCGCTATTGCTTTCAAAAATACTATACATTACTACTATTCACATTGAAAATTATCAATGAAGCTATCAATCAGTTTTTCAAATGTGATTCGTTACCCAAAACAAGGAGAAAATGTTTTCAGATTTATTTATTGATTTAAAAAATGGTGTGGATTATAATTTTTTTATGAAACTTTGAGTGTAAGTTCACGAATAGTAAATTGAATACGACTGTACGGATGTGTGGTTTTTTGGTAAACTTAATACATATATAGAGCAAAAAAACTAATTTTAATAATTATAATGTATTTGTAATTTATTTATACAAATAAATTGTAAAAAAATATTTAATATTCATTGCAATCATATTTAAACCTTTTTTTTAAAGAATAAAAATAAAAACCTATTTACAAATTTATGCAATTATTTGCATACTTGTGCTCTGCACGGACTACTAAATCCAAGGAAATACTATACAATTTTCTTAGTCATTAAAAATTAATGCAAATTTTCACAACTTATTTGCATTTATTTATTCACTTTTATTCTCTATTCAAGTGCTAAGTATAGAGAGAGCGACAGAAAAGAAAACAGAAAAATATAAAAACTAAGAAAAACAGAGAAAAAATATATAAATCTATGGAAAAAAAGAGATAATGTGAAGAGAAAAGTCAATTTGGAGCTGAGATGCACTCGAATAGAGTGTCTAATATAGTATAGCATAAGCGGAAAGTGTATCGCAAATGACTTTTATGAGCTCAACAGAGATTTACATCAGAGCCAGACATAAGGTTAGTATGTATTTCGTATTCGTATGCATATAATCCAAAGCATACCTACATTGATGTGAAGTGAATAACTTTTGAGCGTTTTCTCTCAGTATTAGCAGTCGTAGAGGACTGGCAGCCTCTTTGAGTACAGTGACGGCGTCTGTGAAGGAGATGTCACGCAATGATCTGTCATTTACTGCTAATATCAGATCCCCTTTACGTAGCCGTCCGTCACGATGTGCTGCACTGTCTTTATGTACTTCTCGGACACAAATTGATTCCTAAAAGCAATGATCAGAAGAACAACATTTGATTATAAATGAAAACATATTTCTCTGTATTATTCTCTGTATGTTATGTAAGAGTGAAACAGAATTAAAGGCCAAACGATAGAAACAAACGCTGAGAACAGAACGAGAAAACAGATTTCCGCTATTTATGTGATTTCATATCCAATTTTTTTCTTTATATATTTTTTCTTTCATTCAGTTCTCTTCTGAGCGACTCATAAAAGCATTCGCATTATTATTATAACTATTATATTATTGGATAAAATGTTTTAGAGTTCGCGAAAAAATGCATTTTCTTTGCGCTTTGTTTTTGCTCTTTCGTAACGAATCAGACTTTGCTTTCTATCAATTCTGTTCACTCTATTTGTTAAATAATTTCTATATTGGAAATCATGTCTTCGTTTTGCCATTCATTTTAAAGATTAGTCGGAAATTGCATTTGTTTTCTGTTTTACTCGTTCTCTTCCTGAGAGCAAATCCAATAATAAATATTATTTAATTCTTTTGACTAAATGACAATATTTTGCAATAAATTAATATTATTTTTAGAAATTTTTGATTGAGTCGGGAATGAAGTGAATATATAATTACAAAAATATTTCATTATTCAGTAATTATAATATAATTTCGGTTTGTTCTTGGTTATAATCAATAAGGATACTGTACATTTACAAAAGCAACTAGATCACTTTTCTAATGAAATATTTATTAAATTTAGCCATGGTGATATATGATTGGTGCCGTGGTGATGAGTGGCACAGGCAGCCCTTTCATATATTCAATATGATATTCAGACCTTCAGATATTTATGAAAGTATTTGAGTTTTGTCGTCATTCCTAGCATTGCTTTACACATATATCCAAAAATGGCATGGTCAACTCCATTTTTCAATACTACCTAGATGACTGAGATTTTATGCTTTCTTATCTGAAAACAGTTTTTATGATTTTTTTCTTTTCATATTATTATTGCTGTCCGACTGAGCGGTTTATAATTTTAATTTATAATTAATGAAAATGTTTTGTCTGATTCCTAATGTGTTAATGAATTCCTATTCTTTGAATTAAGTGAATCTCATTTTCTTTATAATTTTTTTTGCTGATAAACCTTAACATCAATTATGTTAAAACATTGAATAATGCATTTGAAAGCAAGACATTTTGTGTAAAAAAAAAGTTATCATTCACTATATAAGACTTTTAATGAGATTTTTCTTAGCGCTAAAAATCTATTTCTCTGAGAAAAATAAACGCTTAAACACGTGAAGCAAAAAAAAGTTAATTCAATTTTCTTTTGTTTATTCGTTTGGCGTTTGTTATGGTTTTTATAAAATTTTAAATGAATTTTGTATTTTATGACAAAATTCTGCTGAAATATAAAAGTTTTTTTTTCATTACATGGAAATGAAAGCGAAAATTGTTTGAACGTCTCTCTCAAGTAAACAATATTTTTATATCATTTCCCGTCTCATTCTTATTCCATTTATCAAATATGCTCGGTACTGGGCTCATAGCACAGTATAGCTCTATCGGTTCACAATATTTTAACTGAACTTGAACACTTGCTAATTTTTAAAAGCATAAGAAATCAATTTAATAAATTTTTTTTAGAAATTCTAAGAAATAGCTAAAATTAGGGATGGCCAAGCTCGGAAAAACCTAGGTATATAGGGGGGGGGTAAATTATGAATTTTTTCCAAAATTGCTGGGTAATTAAACTCATAGATGGCCCAGCGGAAAAGGTCACTTTAAAAAACGGATTTCAAAACCTAGGGGTTATATTTGGCTATACCCCACCCCCTGGCCATCCATAATCTAAAATATTGAAAAGCTTTGAATGTTTATAAATCTGAATATCCTTGCTTAATTATTATTATTAATTAAATATTTGATTAGGAATTCTCTCTAATATTTTATAAGGGCTTAACAAATAAGATGTAACTTCAGCCCTATTTCGGTTAGATTTCAATTTTATAAATTGCAACTTGTACAAATTTTGTTACACTTTAATGGAGTTTTTGAATAACAATAACTCTCATTGTGTATTGGCTTTCACCAGGAGCTTTATGTCCAGCATAAGTCTTCATTTTGAGCACATATTGATTCTCGGAAAATGTTTTCTACGAATAACTCATAAATCATTTTATATCAAAATTCATATTTTCTTTCTGTAGTGAAAATCGTTTCATATTATGTAACGAAATATACACTGAATTATAGCAAATGAGTTCATATTTATGTTTACAGAAATATATCTTATTTTTAACTGAATTATATTGAATTTCAGAGTAAAAACATTCTGGATTCTTTTGAAATTCTATAATTATAAGAATTCAAGAATGCATCTTAGGTAAAGTCAGATATATTCAAATATAATTAAATGCTTAGAAATATTCAATTAATTCTGAATTTTATTTTTGATATTAAATTCTTTTCAAGAATTCTTATCATAAGGTTTAGTCGCATACGAGTGCGTCAATTGAGGTAAACACAGAATATTCTGTGGAATAATCCAGAATTTGTGAAATGATATCTCATTTATGATAGAATGATAGGACTTATAAATATATCCCAAGTATACCATGACGTGAGTCAAGTGTACAGTATATGTACAGTTCAAGAATATTCTGTTGATATTTATTAAATATGCAAAAAAAATAGAAAACAAATAAAAGAATACAAATATTTATACTTTAGTTTGCATTTGTATTGAATTTTTTCGCAAATATTTTGGAGCAAAGAATAAATTATAACTTAAATGCTCTGTATTTTCATAATTCAATTTTGATGGCAACACATCAGACAAACTGAAGAACGAAACGAATAACTAAAGGATTGGAAATGAGAATCAAAACAAGGTTTTGGTTTGGTTTTGATTCCGACTGTAATTTCGTAGTCTATATAAAACACATATTATTAAAATATTATAATGTCATTCAACTCGTGTTAATATTCATTATATTGGTATGAATTGGAGAAATAAATTGTTGTAAATAAAACTGTCAGATACCCGGGTCGTTATGAATAGAGAGATAGCATGCAGGAGCATAAAGGCAAGCAATCTATAGGCAAGTACTCACCAAATAAGTGTCGTTTCCGCCGACAATACTGATATAGAATAAAAGTGTCCGGGTATGAATATCAAATAATTAGCATTGCCCTAGGCATATACGCACTATCTGCTAATAACTCAATGCCTGACCTGATTCCCAGTTCATTTTTCTTGTCTTTTCTCAACACAACAGTTGTTTCGGCGAACTCTTGAATAGTACTCAACGCTATTCTGGTCGGCGAGACATTAGCCTCGATATGGTGTTCACCGGTCGGCCCAAAGCAGTCATTAATATCGATGTCCAACGCATTAATCATAGACTGCGCCGATTGTGACACTAATGGTGGCGAAAGTCGGGCCGTGTTCTGAGTCGTACAGTGTTTGCATCTGCTGTCCGGCTGTAGTAATATCTCATAGCGTTCGCACTCTATATCATTGTCATCTCTGTCCACATCTTCATAGCCAGTGTTGTGGTCGAAGTGATCCAAATAAATATATCTGTCATTACTCTCGATGTTGTTCTCATTTTTCAGTGCCGTTTCAAAGCCTGTGCTCTTCGCTGACAAATCCATATCTCTTATCGCTATTATTACTATTATTACAGTTATTATAATCTCTATTATTCTGTTAATGCGATTCTTGTTCCGTATATTTCACGGATCCATGTCTTCTATAAACAGATGCAATAATTTCTGGCCTAAAGTATAATAAATGAAATAAACTTTTTCTTTCCATACATTTATAGTTTAATTTTCAAAATAGTTATAATATTAATATTTGTCTCTATTTCTCATTAAGTGATATTAAATTTTATTTTATGTTCAAATTTTTATTAAGGTTTTAGTCTAAACGAAAAAAATAAGGGCGAAAATCGATAAAATAAATACAACTATAATTAGGGGATGACCAAGCTCGGCGCAGTCAGGGTAGGTAAATTGTCTAGGCAATTATTTCCTTTATTGATGCCAAAAGTGCTAGATGATATGTTTTTGAGGGTATTTTAATCATCTTAAAACTTAGGTATTATTTTGTCTAATCCACCTTGGCCATCCTCAGCTATAATAATAATTAGAATTATCTGATATTACTGTACATTATATTATATACAATGAATTTTTCGCACGAATTCGCATACATTTAGTCGCAAAGGAATAAACTTTTTATTTTGAATTTAATGTCTTTTTTATGAAAATACTCTTAACTCGAATAATACGTTTGGAATCGGATTTGAAAATAATTGAAAATAGAGTTCAATCACAACATAAGACCAAAAGAATGCGAATAAAGAATATGAAGAGAAAAAAGTTTGAATGACTTGAATTCAAAGCAAGACTTTTAAAGAGATAGTCAACACTTGACTATTCTTATCAACAATTGAATGTCAGTTTCAGCTGAATGTCATCTCTTCTTTGGTGTTGTGTTTTGTCATTAAATTCTTTTATTAAGAAAAAAGTCTGAAATAAATCAATTAATTGAAGCGCTTTAGCGAATGTGAAGATTATATTAACACATAATTCAATGGCTTTTTATCTCAATATAAACGCAAAACAATTGACTTAACAATTGATTTGCTAATCAGAATTGATTTTAGGGCTTCAAATGGAACAGTGATGCTCAAGCTAAATGAAATTTCACGAATGAACGATAATTCAATGAGCCAGAGCTGAATTCACTGAATTGCACATATTTTGTTCACAATTGTTCCGATTCTTTTCAGATATTAATAGTTTGACAGTCTTTATAATAGGTGGAAGGTCATCCAAAGCCTTAACCAGATCAAGAAATTAGGAGAAACTAAAGTTTGCAAGCAAGATAATATTACCTCGTTTAAACCCACCTTGCACATCACTAACTTGCTGAACATTATTTGGCAGATGAAAAGAAAACATTGCATTATATATATATATACAATGGCTTAAAGCAGACCTTTGTTTGTGAAACCTTTGCAAAACATAATTTGTACTGAGTTTCTGCCGAACAGTACTACTCTATCAACTATTTTATATTTTAATTAAATGCTTGCCTTTTGTATTCAACTAATTTTGATACATATTATCACAAACTTATATTATATAAGAGTTTGCTTATGAATATTCAAATTAAGAAAATATGTTAATTATTTTCTGATAGCATCTACAGTATTAGTATGTTCTGGAAATGTAGGCAAAAGCCCTCATCATTTATAGAGACCATCCATCAAATCAACCTTTTTTCACAATTTTTACCCATTTTTTTCAGAGCATAGCAACTGTTTATTGCTATTCATATAATATATTTTAAATAATAAATTTGGTTTCAAAATATAGTGTAATCTCATCTGTAATATAGAATAGACTCTGTATTATACCATAGTTATCAGTGAATTTTTATAAATGATCCACATAACTTATATTATATTAAATTAAAATTTATTAAAGAATTTTGTCTTTTTATAAGATTTTATCCATTAATTCAAATCTGAATAAGAAAAGAAAGTTTTCAATGGATTATATAATATATGAAAGAATATGTGTTTAAGTGATTATTTAGCGAATTCTCTTCAAACATATTTCAGCATAATTTGGCTTAACGTAGGATTAATAATAAACTTAACGTTTTTTTTGTGAATTAAAAACATGAAAATATAAATATCAGAATAATTTTCATTATATTTTTTTATTCAATTTTTTAAATGAAATTATTTCCATAAATGAATTGTAAAGAATATAAATATAATTTTCAGTCTATTCACGCGATATTTTCTCTTTATATTATATTATTATAGAATTCAAATATAAATATTTGTTTTGAAATATATTTCAGACCAATTCCCAGAACAGTCTATAATTGATTCTGAAATTAACATATTTTACATAATATTGAATATAATATACAGTTCTATAGAAATGATTGGAAACGACACTTCACTGAAAATGTTTGTTATGTTTAACTCGAGTATAATCGCACTGTTTATGCAATATTTTCTTTTCGATGCCCTACTGACCGGTTATAGCACAGGTAGCAAAGCTACTACCCTTCTATCGATCGTATCAATCATTGGACTGATTATATGTCTGTTCGGTTTGTTGGCAATGTTTATGTCCGAGATCAGTTTATTGAAAATGGCAAACCTTTTCACACTTATTATGACATTCATATGGTTTGTCGTAACGCTAGTCATAGCCATTGGTTTGTTTCCCAATCATTATTTTACGATTCAGACAATTATTTTAGATTTAATTGCAATAATATTTAATCTATTGATCAGACGGTCGATACACTCAACAAAACCTTATAACAAGTGTTTGGATTCTATTGCTATTCATCGGCTCATCAATTATTATATACGACAACGCAATCGTTAGTCGACAACAAAACTAAAAATAAGCTTAAGTCCAAACAATGTTTTCTTATTTAGTAATCTATTATTTATTTATCTTTATTTTTGTAATTATTTTAGGAATAAATTTATAAATAAATGACTATTTATAGCAGAAAATTGTTATTTTAGCAGTAAATATAAATAGGGTCATATTTGTTCAGGATTGTTTACAAAATCTAAAAATAGATTGAAGAATCGTCTCATTAAAAACACACTATACTGTAGGGATGCCATAGGGGGTATAGACCCAATACCCCCTGAGTTTATTTGGCAAAATACCCTCCCTGTGTTTTGAGGCTCTTCTAGACCCCCCTCGACTTTTTGCTCGCGACCTATACCGAAAATGGCGCCGAAGGCACCATTTTTTTAAATTGCCGATTTTACAGAATTTCGGCTAAATTAAGCTTAAATTCAACTAAATTAAGCTTAATTTAAGTGAATTAATGCTAAATTTGGTCAAAATTCGGTCAAAATCCCCCATTTTCGACTTTAAACGCCATTTTCGGCCATTGTGGCGGCCATCTTGTTTTTCAAAATACCCCCCTCTAATACCCCCTGAGTTTTGGCCAAAAAATCCGCCATTTTACCCCCTCCTATACCCCTGGCTCTGCCGACCTTGGGCATCCCTACTATACTGTAAGCGTAAACAAGATTCGAACAGTCTCTGCCATGAAGTTTCAATGCATCTTGCTAAAAAATAATTATATTTACTTAGTTTTGATATTGAATTATAATGAGAGCTACATTTTCATGCAAAGTATTTTTACCCTGGCATCTTTTATGCTAGTTTAATGATGGTCATAAGTTATGCCGCATAAAAGTTTATAGCTAATATACTGAATGCTGATTGGACTGACTATTTCATATCAAAAGTCTTATATAATAAGCTTGATTCTTTTTATTTTTTTCTCTGATTGACATTTAGAGGACTTTTGTAAATAAGCTCTTATTATCTCTGCTCTGCCTCTACTTCTGTGAGTGTATTGCAGTGAAAGCCAATTCAAACCGAAAGAATAAGAACTAAAATCGTTTGACTTTTATACTACCCGTAGAAGTGAACAGAGATAACAAAAAATAATGTTTTGGTTCAATAAAAAAACAGTTTATTATTATTTTTTTGTTATCTAATAAATATTATTGTGTTTTACGCCTTTTGTTATTTGTGTTTCCCATATTGTATTCAATTCAAACATTCTTAAAAACAACTTTATGTGCAAATATCATGTGTTCATAAAGTAGGAGGGTTACTCTTCTAAAACTAGAAACATGGTGAGATATGTGATTAGTATAGTGTTTGATAATTGTTTTACAAACTTAGCATAAAGTTGCAATAAAATGCATTGTCAACTGAACATCCAATAATGTTCAGTGCAGTTTTATAATCAACCAACTGGCTAAACCAGAATGGCAATGCCACTCATATTGTCAAAATTACTCTGGTCATTGTTACTATTTTCTGCGATTAATCAATTATGAGAAGTATCTGAGATATGCAGGGTGAATTTTCAGAATACAAGACTAACTAATTTCATCAAGTTAATATGATTTCATCGTATTTTGTGAGCAAACTGTAGGCTAACACAAGGAAAACAACATGGCTTAAAAGCTACTTCACTGCTAAGCACTAGTATGCTTACAACTGTATCAGTGATAGGATGTGTCCGATCTGTTGCTTACTTTCATTACTTACAAAATAAATGTATGAAATATTGATTAAAAATACATTTATTTTATTACATTTTTCACTTAAATTTCCGCATATTATATAATACTCACAAATATAACGTTTTTCGCAATACTTTAATAAATATTGATAAGCAATAGGTTATGATTTGCTAACACTTAAGAGTTTTTTTTTAATAAAATTCTTGCAAAAACTTTCTCAGAATTTCTGCTATAAGTCGAAAATCTTTCACAATTTTTAGTTGTTTTCACTGCTTATGATTAGGACTTGAATTCATATTTGCCAACCAATTACTGGAAGTTAAATATAGAAAAATTGTGTCCAAAGATTAATGTCAGAAATCAACTCATTTCAAGTTCAGACTCAATGTCAGCTTTGCTTTAGATTATGTAAACTTATTGCTTTAAACATAATCTTTATTCGTATTAAAAGGAAAAACTAATAAAATGAATGAAATATCATATTTCAGGTATAAAACTGCTGCAGATTTTATCAGAAAAAGTCTTTTTAATCAAGTAAACTTTTTGATCAGATTAGTGGTATCCTGGCAATATGTCCGCCTACTTGCTAATTAGCTGGTTAATAGTGTGACTGATATCCAGTACATTTCTAAATTTAGTTACAATAAAGCTATTGATATAAAAGAGTGAAATATAAAGAGTTGTATAGAATATGATTAAACAAATGAAATATTTATTAACCAAAACCTAAATATGAAAACAACTGATATATGAATTGAATTTTAAATATTGACTTTATATGCAGAACAAGATTGAGCTCTCTATTTGCACACTTCGGCTCAAGAATAAAATCAATTCAATATTCTTATGGCTCCGATGTCTTCGTTTGAATGAATTATAATTTTTATTATTTATTTAGCATAACCTTCAAAAAAAGTCATATACAATGTAAATTTATACTTTTATGTGTAGGCATATATGACCTGGGGTGATTAGAAAATATATGCGATGATCCTAAGCAAACATTACTGGAATTTCAATGATTAAGACCAAAAATAAAACTATTTTTATTTGATTTCATATTTCTATTCAAAAATTACATCAATTAATGCTTTTAAAAAAGTAAATACATTAGTGCTTAAGCAGACGCTCAGGGATTATATATTTTTTATTGGAATGTTTCACATGAAATGCATCATGATGACATAATCTACAGTGGACGACAAAAGTTTAGGTTCGGAGAGTATTTTTGTTTTTAGAGCAAATGAATGTCCTTGATCATTCAATTATTGTCGAATTATTGTCTTGATTACTTTAAGATTAAGATTAACAGAAAAAATTTGAACTTCAATTGTCTAATCACCCAGGAATCAGATTTATCAAATAATTAAATTTTTTGGAACGACAAAAGTTTAGGTTCGGGATACAAATTCGACTTTAAAATTGGTTTAAACTTAAATTTTCGAATCAATTTGTTCAACAGACCAAATAATAATTTGTTTAAGGCAATTTTATCGCAAAAATTATCCTGGAAGTTTTAATTTAGACCTATAACTGGCCGAAATCGGGAACCGTCGGCGAAGGGATACCAGGGCCGTAGCGGTCACAAAATTTAGAAATTTTCGATAGCTTTGGGTCATTGTCTACCAAACACATAAATTAAACCACTTTCAAACACCATGGTTGTCCAACAGTGGTAATTGGCGGTAGTGGCCGTCGGGTGCTGGCCTTTCCCGAGGGCAAAGATAGACTTACAGGCAGCTTTTGTCATTTTTCTTTTCGAGGAACAGTCATTTATGAACCAATTGTCTCAAATTAACCCATGTTCAATATGATCATGGAC
>JAQIWA010001782.1:0-16278 GCA_034693305.1 Eueremaeus valkanovi | reverse complement strand
CAAAATATACATTAAAATCCATATATATTTTGAGCGCGCAATTCAAGAGTGCAACTGTTGAGATGTCAAGCACTGTACCAATTATAATAAAAGTTCCCTTTATTGAACATTGATTTGCATCAATGCCATTTTAAGCTTTTTCTAGCTATAACTCAAGTATAATACTTGTCCAGGATGATTTATGTAATATAAATAAATTATGTGAAACTAATTTCTCTCATTTCATAAATTATTTTTTGTACACTTTTTTGAAATAATTTCTGTTTTGTAATCAAAATTAATTTATATAATAATTAATTAAAAATTTCATAGTTATTGTTCGGAATCATTATATTATATTAAGCCATGTATTATATAAGTGGAGAAAATTCGTATACTTTTCGCTGATTTATGAAATCTGATTTTGAAAATTCCAGTTAGTATTCTGTGTCACGTACTGTAAATGACATTTTAATCGCTTTTCATTCAATACCTGTTTATTATTAATAAATAAATAAAAATATTTTTGAAATATAGAGTACTTTTGTTTATAAGAAAAACAATTTATAAGTTGTCTCACAGAGTATAGTGATCTATAAATCTGTTCATTAATTCTGTTCAATAATCTCTCAAATCTTATCCATCAGAAAAACAAATACAAAAGTAAAGTATGAAAAAAATTATATACTTTCTTATTATTACTTCATTTGATGAATATTTTATTAATGATTACTCTCTGATGAGATATTTTTAATGATCTTTCTTATATTTACATATTCACATTGATGAATAATTAATATAATCAAAATGCTATTAGGGTGAATAGGAAATTGATGAAAAACTCCAGCATTTTCTGCTTCAGAGATATGTTTGAATAATTCACGCATTTTTTTCCTGAATTTAATGAATTATTAAAAAACTTTTTGAATTAATTTAAATGTCTTTATATCTGAAAATTCTTGTGATTTTCTGTGAAAGAACATGAGGTTAGATCTCATATATATCCTGTATATAAAGTACTAATATATTGAACTAAAAAATTCATTTAAACGCAAAAATTATTTTTAAAAATTCCTTAAAAATTATCTAAAAGTTTATGAGATTTAATGAATTATTTTCTCTTGAATTCTTTTGATATGTTTATTATTATTCAAATGAATTGTTTTGAAAATTATGTGACGTCTGTATTGCATGACTTAGTATTATTGGGCATATAATACACAGAAAAGAAGAAAAATAATTAATTAGTATAATAAGCGACTGAATCCTAAAGAGTGAGAATCAAACAAAAAGTATAAAATAATTGTATAATAAATAAATTGCAATTAAATTTATGAATAGTTATGATATGTATAGTTATATTCAAAGGGTATGCATGAAAAATAAGTCTCTGGTCATTGGCCTTATAGTAGGCGCTATGGGAGACATAAAATATAAATAATAATAAAAAATAAAATTGAAATAAATTAAGGAAATGTCAATTGCTTTTGAAATTAAAATTCTGTGCCTTATCTATGGAGTGCTAATAATACTATTTTAATATAGCTTTCAGTTTTCATACACTCAATCACATGCAGTGTATGTCATATGAACTAATCTACAGTATTCTCCAATAATTCGTGTATTTGTATATGTTTTTTGGCATAACTTCTCTTACATTTATATTCATAGCACAGATGGCTTTTGATTACAATATATTTTTAATCATAATTTATATGTATTAGTATTATATGGATAACCAAGATGCCTTAAGATTCCCGGGGCAGTATCAATAGTGAGATTTGATGTCAAATCTAGGGTATAAAATTAGGAAGGGGTAAAGGGACTGTTAGAAAGTACGACACACTATTTAATTTACCGAAAATTCTTTCAATCTTGTTGAAATAGCCTAGGTGATCTATCGAATAACTTGCCTGAATATAATGTTAATGAATGATTGATTTTGAAATACAATAGAAAGTATTTCGGCTTTACTTCATTGGTTACCCTTATTGTATAGTATGTGCACAAAAATAAATATCATTTTATTTCGTGGTTTTCATCTGATATTAGAAATACAACATATTTATCGGTTTTGTTATTCTTTCCGAAACATTAACTTTTTATAACACTTTGATATTTATATAACTTTTATATATAGTGTAATACTTTTTGCAGTGTTTATATTCTTTGTTAACTTTCGGTTGAAATTGTTTTGACTCAAAAAATCGTTTAATGAAACAAAACTAATTGAAACTTAAATTGTATTTAAATTTAGTTTTTCTGAATTTTCTTTATATTTTTCTTTTGGATTTCTCTACAGATTTGGAAACAGAATTGAATTCTGTTGAAGAATATTCTTAACTATACTGAAGTGGTATACAGTATAAGAGTGGAGACAGAGTTGAAGCCAATAATGAGCGCCAATTCATCGATGATATGCAAAAACTTCGCACAAAATGCGTGGAAAAAAGATTTGTGCTCTAATTGTTTCAAGAGTGAAGTCGAACATAACGACTGGATGAATTCAGCACATACTACAGCACCGGTAGTGCAGCGCCAGACGCAAACACAGCAGTCCAATACAACTAATATTAATATTAATGAAGGTTTGAATATATTTTTGCTTAATTATCATATTTAACAGCAGTAATGTGCAAATCGACCAGTTAGTTTTCTTGCAATTAGGAAAAGCACTCTTTATTTCATTCGGATACTTTCCTCGTCTATTCTAAACTAGTTTAATTTAATTAAAGTGATTGATTCAATTCAATTCGACTAAAACAATAGTAACTTAAACTAATTAGAATTATAATGAAATTTGACAAGGTAATTGCTACTTAGCAAAGTATGTGCTTACTTTAACATCATTATCTCTATTTGAACTACATCATTTTGTTCGTAGATGGAGATCACTGGGCATATCGTTTGAACATTACTGTTGGATAAATTAATTATTTTTTTCCACTTTTCTTATAAAAAAGTTTCATTGAATAAGAAAGTTATTAAGAAATAATTGTGAGCACATAAAAAGTTTCCTGTTCCATTATTCAAGTGTTTATACCGGTAAATGAATCTGAAGGATAATCTATTACTTTATGAAAGGGTGAAATGAAAAAAAAGAATTTTATAATTTAGCTTAACTACTGTTTTATATTTAGTTTATTAATACATTGACTTATATTGAAATTTCTAATTATATTCAGAATATAAATCATAAAAGGTTTATATTTGAAAAGAGCTTTGATTATTGACTATTGGGCTGAACCTAAACCTAATTTAAGTTTACAGTTAAGACAACTTTATAATTATAGTATAGGATATAAAATCATAATTATTTTTCATTCTTTCGGCAATCGTTTAAAACATTTGAATATAAAAATCTAATTATAATTATATTTATTCTAAACTATACTTAAGTTAAAGCTATAGATATATAGCCAATGTGTGTCTGATCTGAATGTGTAATTGAAAACTAATTTTATGAATACTATTCGTTGCAACCATTGCTGTTGTATAAAACAGACGGGAAAACGAGTCATCAGAACATATCTGAAAGCAATAATCAATCGTCAAATCATTCGCCGATAAAAGCCTTAAATATAAACAAGAATTGCATTCAAACCAATCAAATAAATTCAATCGCAAACAATCCGAAAACATCTACTGATTGCCTAAACACGACTACAACTATCCTGTCATCAAAGAAGTTAACAAATAATAGTTCGCCACAAATACTAATGAATACGAAAAAATCCAATTCAGCCTATGTTTCGACACATAATACACAAATAATTAATGGCTTTAATAATAATATAAGTATTAATAGCAATAATAAATGTAAAGATAGTATAAAACAATTCAACACAAATAATAATTGCAGTGAATTGAGGAAAAGAATGAATGCTACCTGTGCTGAGGAAAGTACTGCTGTTCAATGTAAGAATAAGACTATTATATTAAGCAAAGACAGCAAAAACATTCCTCAACTATCAAACGATAAAATTATTTTAACAAAAAATAATTTAAATAATAATACTATTAATAATCAAAACCAAAAGCAGTCGACAGTAGCCGCACAAGTAGTTAACAACAGTAGTAAAAGTGCTGCGAATACTAACACAAGTACAGGTATGCCAGTGATTGGTATACTTAAGACAAGAATCAACGGACAGCTAATCAAATATCAGCCGAAGAGGAAGTGTCTTGTCTTCAAAGAAGGCGATCCGCAGATCATTGGTTATGGGATTGAAGGGTGCGATGACTGGGGAAGTGATGACAACGAAGAAGACGATGATTACGACGAAGAGGATTCGGACGACGATTGGGAAGACGAACAGTTATACACCAGTGATGATAAAGAACTTCGTGAACTGACCCGGGTAAATACGAAATTCAATACAAATGCCGCCAATTTTGCTATAAATACGATTAAAGAGACTTCCAATGAGAGTAAAGTCAAACAAATCGTTATTCAGACCAATAATAGCTGTAATCAATCGGAAGAGCAATCAGTGAACGCAAATAAGGTTTTAAGTGATTCGCACACTATTGGTGTTAATTGTGTCAACACTAATAGTACTAACAATACTAACAATACTACTCCTATGACTACAACTACTTCTATTACAAATAACATTAGTAAAGGTCTTGATTTATGTGATGGTCCACAACATCAGCCAATAGTCATCAATAATAGTATAATTGATGTGACTATACCTGAAGTCTGCGAAAAGTTAGTCCAAAAGGGAATTAATGAAAGTTATGAATCGATTAATAACTGTAATAACAGTAATGTTTGCGACGAAAGCCATTCGCCTATAACTCAGTCGCCGATCGCTAATCAATCGGCCAATAATAGTGATGTGAATCCTATGTCCACATCCAGTGATAGCTATTCTTCGAGCGACGAAAAAGAAGATTCACAGACAATAGGTATGAAATTCTCCAATCAATCGATAATTAATTTTTTAAAACTATTTTCTCTTATGTTTTATTCAGATATAAAGAATTTTAGACAACATTTGTTGACTAAACCGAATGAAACGACTAATCATTTGAGAACTGATTCAGAATCGGATAGTTTGAGCACAAATTCTGACTCCAGTATTGAAGTGAAGACTAACTACAGACCAGAATCGGTACAAATCAGAGCCAAACCCAAACTTCCTGTTAAGCCAAATATGAATACAACGACAAAACCTGTGTTCACAACAAATTCAATACAAATCGATGAAAGTCACCAGAACTCAATTATTATAAGTTCAAAATCAGATGAAAAGGATTCTGAAAAAGAAGTTGAGAGTCAGAAGAGCGAACCAGAAGAATATTCGCCGTCATATTCGCCACAATTAGTCAGCGATGATGTCTATAATGAAATATACGAATCGAGTGATGCCGTCAATGGAATTGTTGGCAAATTTGCTGATAATTGCGAAACAAATAACAATTATCTGATGACTGAAACAAAACATACGGCACCGGAAGGGATGATCAAGTCAAGTGAGAAACGAGAGCTGAAATTGGCTGAATTGGCACAAGAGCTGGAACAGGTCAGACATATGAAACGACCGGCGCCTCAGCCGCCGACCAGTAAACGGACGGAAACAGAACAGACGAACGAAGAACAAGAAGACAACAGAAAACAGATTATTAAACAGACTGTCTGTAAAAGTAATAGCAATTCTGGTGAACACAAGTCTTCGCCACCGAATCATACAAAGCATAGGTTCTCATCGATCAGGAAGTTATTGCATAAGAAGACGTCGACTGATAAGTCATTGTCCGATAAAAGTAAAGTCAATTCTACCGAATCGTTGTATTCAAACTATGGCTCCAATGGGTCGGTTATATCTCCCGGCGCTGATCGTAAGGCATGGAAACAATCAGAGTTTGATCGCTCGAACCTTACGATTGTTCATCCGATCGATTTGATCGCCAGAAATGACAATAAGACCAGTTCTGCCGAAGAAAATCTCGTTCAACAGCAAACTGAGTCCAGACCAGAGGCGCCGCCGCGAACACCCAAACCATCCCGACCTTCAGTGCCGGCCCGGAAACGCAACAAATCCTCATCTAATCATATGCCGCCCCCGGCCCGGGAGCCTCCCGCACCGCCCACTATATCGACGCCACCGATGGAGCCATTGTCACTCTCTTTGGTGTCTTCTTCGACATCTAGTTCTGAACTGTCTTCTCTGACGACATCTGTAGTCGATATGAATGTAAATAATAATCTGAACGAAGCGTACAATCAATTGGCGAAATCAAGTTTTTCTAATTTGTTGGCCATTAAGTCGAATATCGAATCGAAATTCAGTGAACAAGACTACAATTGGACTGACTTTGAAGTCACAAATGCTATCAAAATGGGATCTGTTTTGGTCTACAAGGACTGTATTGTCTCAAAGACACAAAAAAGCGTCAATTTATTGGTCAGTATTTATTGAAAATATTTAGATTACTTATAAGAATATTCTGTTTGCGATAAAACTTGTGACAAAAAAATATTCTTTAAGCCATGAATTCGTATTTAAATTCCGTATAATATACAGTATTTTCAATGAAACTGAACTTAAAATTCAAATTTTATTTATAGAAAAAGCTTTTAATGTGTTTAAAAGTGAAATTATTTTTATAGTATTTATCCAAAAATATATAATTTATTTTAGAAATGAGTTATTATAAGACAGTTAACGAGAATATTAATATTATATTCACATTAAAAAAATATGAGTTTAAACGTCTAATAACTTAAATAATAATTTAATTTTTTGTCACGTAATCCAAAATATGGTATAAGCAGTCATGAGAACAGATTTTTTGCTGAAATTACAACTAATTATATAATTATTGAGAAAACAAAACCTTATTTTTTGCGTCAATTATTTTTCACATATGTATCGAATGCGTGAATGAGTTTCTCAAAGATAAGAAAGAATTTGCAAAAAAGTAGTCATAATTTTTAGTCATTTTTCTCTATTAAATAATTATATTTATCGATTCAATGATTTTTTAAAGAATAGGAAAATTGTAGTCAAAAAATATATTTCTTATTTTCCTTGTTATGGCTATAATAGGAAAGCTATCATTAGTTTTACTTATATCTGAATTATGTGAGAATTGTTTGAATTTGTTCTGCTATTTGAGAAACATGTTTAACATTATACGAAATTTTACTGAAAATAATTATTGTTTTTTCTTATCTAAGAAATTATTTTTAGACAGAAAACTGACTAAAATTTCTATTAATCAAACCATAGAATTATAAATAAATAATATTTTTTATATATATTTTTTCACTTATAGTAAACATTCCCACAGAAAACAAAATGTTCTTTATTATATTTAAAATTATTGAAGCCAGATGCTTTTTATCTAAGGGTTATCTGCCAGCTATCAGGAACTAGGAGTTAAAGTATCATGTTTAATTAATTTATTCCTAAACGATTGCATACCAATGGTTAAGTTGCCTATTATTCTGGACTATTTTTGACATAGTATGATTCACAATATGACCTTGTTCACTGTAAATAATTGAATGAATGTATATTTTTCATAACTCTATTCTCTTATGTTTTCTCAATAGGTTTTAGACGACTGCTATTCATCGCCAATAGTCAGCCAATTCAGACATCACTCGGAACTCGTTCTGGTTCTGGACCAACAGTGGAAACAATACTATTTGTTGGATGAGTTGACCGAATCGACTAAATTGGAAGAAAAACAGATAAACTCTTTGATACTTCAGTTGTATTCAATTCTTGAATACTTAGAGAACAATAACTGCAATGAATTGCCAGAAAATACAATCCAAACAATAATTATTTGCGCTTCGGATGAAGACATCCTCTTAATTGTGCCACAAATTAACTCTAATAAGTGTTTGCCTGACACTAATGAGAGAGACGCCTCCAGTGCGCCCACACCTACCACTGTATCCAATATAACACTTCACCAATTTTTGTCACAAGTATTGGCAAAACTATTGCCGAATTCACTGTTTGAATCTGTAGGTCATGTCCTCAGCCAACCGACAGTACAAATAAGTCATTCAAAAACAATCGTACAGTTAATTGCATTTCAGATACCTGTGCACCAAATGAGTGACTCTGACCTACAAATCAATTACTGGTTTGATATAAACCGATCGAAATTCGTTAATCAGTTTTGCTGTCTATTCAATGGCACAAAACTGTTGACACAATTGGATTATATTTATTTGAAATTCTTATGTAATAATAGTATTGATTTGATTCGTCATTCAATTGAATTAATTACTAATACCAGTACTGATACTAATAGTAAAAAAAATTCTGATTTAATTGATTAAACTTTTTTTTGGATTTATTCTCATTTAAAAAGTTTTTGAATTGTATAATAAAAACCTTTTTTCTCTGATTTTGAATGACTTTAATTTCGGAATTTAAAGTCATTTCAAGTTTATTTGATTTCTTTGATATTTAAGACTATTTTAATCTGATTTTTGTCTGAATTTTATTTCATTTTATAATAATCTTTATTTTATCTTAAGTTATATTCAGATTAGTTAAGAAAAAAAACTCGAATTCTTGTTGTCTTTGATTTTTATTAATTAATATTTTTTCTCTGAATACTAATCAAATGATTAGTTTTTATTGTAATTGTATTCAACTATTTTCACAAATCGTTAGTTATTTCGAGAATTGTTTACATAATTGATGTTATATTTAGTATTAATTAAAGCGAAAGTATTTTAACTTTTATTTTAAGACATAAGACATTTGTCTGGAATTTTATGATTTCTTAATTAATCAATAATTTCATGTATTCTTCTGTTTTTCAATAAAAATTATATTTCGATTCAATTCTTATGTTTATTTGGAGACTCAAAATAAATCAAATAATAAAACTTAATTAAGCAAACAGTGATAACCTTGGTCAATTAAAATGCACAGACATCGGGAAATAACTGAAAATGTAATAAAGGTTTGATTTCTGTTAATACAGTACAGATCTTATTGCCTAACATTCATCAGATTTCTCGATCAAAATCAATAGATATTCTGATTTTCACATTTAAGCTCACATTTTGATCAAATGTGACAGTATTTGAGTATAATTTCGTCTTAATTCAAGCAAAATAAGTGTTTCCGAACATTTTTGAAATGCCTGACTGAACACATATATTAATATACTCTTTTCAGAAGTGCTTTAGTGCAGCTTCTAATAAAACGTTACCTAGATTATTTAAGGATAACCAGCACAAACAGCTCTATTTAGACGATTGATATTTGAAAATCAGAGCTTTGTTTGAATCCAACTCAATCGCAGTCCAGCACACAATCAACTGAATTTCATCTTGGATTTGTCGCTTGAGCTGTTCTATTGAAAAATGAGCCATGCAGAAGAAGTAGGGCTTAAATCACCCACGATTTTTTTGCTACATTTTATAAGCATTTCAGTTGACATAAAATTTTTGGTGATATTTTGAAATCTCCTGATATTTCCCAAAAGGCTCACTTGTGTGCCACAAAAGGCTACTTGTGTAATCCCTTGGCTAGTTTTAATCATCCCTGGCAAATTAATATATATAGCAAAAAGTAATCTTTTCTTTGAAAGAAAATATTTTGTAAAACAGAAAATTAAAAAAAAATAAAGTGAATGAAAGCAAATGGAAATGTCTTTAAATACAAAACACCAGAAATAAAAATTCTAAGAAATAAAAGTTATTATAAAAATAGTGAATTCAAGTGAAATCACTTCTAAGAGAAAAACTTTTATGAATTTGTTTGGAACAGTACTGAAAGGTTTTTTCTGCTAAACATTATAATATATTTTGCATTTATTTTTTTCCTGAAATTGATTTCAAAACAAATTCAATTTAAATACAAAATATAGTGACATATGTTTTGATTGTATTTAACTTATAGTTACTAAAAGGCATAGCTCTTAGATATGCACAATCATAGAGAATATATTATAGTATAGTATAGTTTATGCTCACAAACACATAAAACCCAAAGAATTAGAGAATATTCTGTATTCTAGTGCCAAAAATAAGAGAAAAATCAATTTTTTCTCTTTTAGTATTTTGCGGGAAAAATCGATTTTATCCGTCATTGCAAGACATATGTTGCCAACAGAACAGAGAGAGAGAGAGCAAAATCAAACCGTATTCGCCAACCAAACGCCAGAATATTCTCTACGCATATATACTGTATGACTGTATGCATAGTATTGTCACACAATTCGCGCTTTGAGTCGAGTCGTGTCCAAACCAATGGATTAGAGTCAGTAAGTAATTCATATTTGATTTGAGAGACTTTCCTATTTATTAAGAATAATATTAATTAAATTAATGATAATTGCACTGAAATGTGAGACAAAGTCTTTCCTTTTTATTATCTTTTTTATTAGATTTCGTATAATTAGAGTATTTTTTTTATCAAAAATACCAGTGTTTATATGGTTTTTGCTATAGCATTTGTTATATCCCTGTTCTCTCACTCAGTAATCATAAAAATATTATTGATTTTCACTTTATATTAGAATCGCTTTTATTCATGTTTTTCTTGTTTTGTTTTGTTTTGTTTTATTTTTATTTTCACATTCGGTTTGTTTTGCTTATCATTGATATTATAGCGAAACGAATACTATATTTATTTTGTCCGCTCTTATGGGAAGCTCTTATTTAGAGTAAGAAGTTTTACTGTAGTTTGAATAATAACATTCATATTTGCTATGAATGCACTTAAGCTCACTCTCTATTCTTGTACTTAATTTTCTAATATATTTTATTTTCTTTTGTATAAATAGTTTTCTGTTTTTATCGATTCCTATGCTATACTATGTATGTATTTCTTAGGCATTGAATGCACAGAATATTCTTTGGATTAATGATTGAATAAATAAATGAATGTATGAATAGAACAAAATTCTTGTCAAACAAATAAATAGGTTTTTATTTTTATTTTTTTTCGCTGTTATTCTTATTACTAAAGATATTCATTAATATAATAATTTCAATGCATATAAATATAATATTTATCTTATTTTTTGTCAAACATTTTCTTTTAAGCTATTATTTGCTAAGAAATCGTTTGGATATCTAGAATACAATCAATTAATATCAGACTAAATGCTCAAAAATATTATTATTATTTAATATTCAATACTGTGGGACACAATTGTTATCTATTTATTAATATTAATAATAATAATTCAACAAATGCTCAAAAAAATAAGCGAATAATTTTCAATTCAAATTTCAATGGAAAACAATAGAAAAATGTTCAAAACATATACAGAATTAATGAATTCATTCAAAATATTAATCATCTGTTCATTAAATAAATAGCATTTAAATGAGAAGAGAATAACAAATATATAAATATAATAATCGATTTGAACTCAGAATTTATTTGAGCGGAAATCGGTTGAGAAGAATCATAAGAATATCAAAGAATTATTTATTGCGAAAGTAATTGAAGACAAATCATATCAAATGCTTATTGAATTCTCAACACTAAACCATAGTTTACTTAACTGTAATGAGTTAATCAACTTTCAATACATACCTACTCTTCCAGTTGTACTCAAAGGTAATATTTATTTTTATTTCTTATAATTGTAATTCATATGAATTTCTTTTAATTATATTTTATTAATCTATTTATTCATTTCATTAACTCTTTTAAAACGGAAAACATTTGATTCGTTTGTTTTCTCAATTTTATTACTTAAATAAATTGTTTTAATGTCTAAACAAAGTGAGATATAATGGCTTTTTGTTTGGACTATTTTTTTATGCTTTTGAATCACGAGAACTGAATTTATTTATTTTTTGCAATCATAGCCGGAATAAATTTTCAAAAGCCATTTTAGATTTTATTATTCATAAACTGTATTATTGCCAATCATTATATTTTTTTTAATATGTCGTTAATAAGTACAGTTCGTTCATTAAATTTTAAAGCTGGTACCTAATGATAGTAGAATAAAATGATACACATCTATATTTTGTTTACAAGTGCTGCTGAAGTTTAAATTTAGCCAGTATATTTTCTTTCTTCATATTCTCTATAACACCTTGGGTTAAAAAACAATATAAATTTAAATTGATTTCCGTTTAAAATAGTTTATAATAGTAAATGTTTACATTGGTCTTTCTGACATTCTTGAAAACTTATACAGGGTAAGGGTAATTCTATGAAAGCATTGCCGACCAGTTTTGCTCTGCTCTTTTCTCTTTAATTTAAATGAACAAGCTATTTATGTCATATGTTATAGTATTTCTGAAATATGCTTAATATGAATATAAATATTATTTTTATTAATCAAATCAAATATTAGGCAAACATTTATTCTATAAGTTTAACAAAGAGAGTGATTTAATAAAAATAAACAAAAATGGCCATGGCTACAGTCACATTTTTAACGCAAATTATTACTCTAATGAGAAATAATATATTCTGGATCACATCTTTCATATGATGAATATTTATTAAAAAGTTAAGGCACTTATAACTGACAAACAGGCAGTTTATATGAGTTCTAAAGAATATTTTGATAATTAAAATCATAAATAAAAAATGAGCCCTCATTTGGATGTCATTATTTATGATTGATCAGTGAAACCCAATTTTAAGCACAATTTAATTGAAAAAACATGTCCTTTGATAGAATATAAGGTAATTGCATAATGTACAAGGTAGTGTAGAATCCAGCACACCTCCTATAATCGAATTATTCTAAATATGTGGTCTGTTATTCTACAGATTCTGTACAAATCCCATAGCAATATGAATTTGATTTATACGCTGTAAATATTGAACATTTTTGAATACTTTATCTGAATCTCAAATGAGATAAACTATAAATAATTTAATTTTAAGCTATAATAAGATTCACTTTATTTTGATTGCAATTCAATGTTTTTATTGCCAGAAATGGGAAGGTTTGGCACATTTCTAGTCATAATATCGGGTATAATAGCAATACTAATCGGACTGATATTCATCGAAGAGTCTGTCCGTCTGTACAGGAACTGGCCTTTGAAGTCATACTGCATAGCAGTGGGCACTCTCGCTGTCTTCCCGGTAAGTGCTTAAAGCACTCAATACAAGCCATACATTAGTATTCATGTCCTTTAATACACGAAATCATCCAAACAATGAAGTATTACATTAACTATACTTTTGGATTATAAACTGTTATTAGATTATACACCGAATAGTTATGTTTGGCATCCAATCCCTGCACTTCCATTAGAAATGTAATTTATTTTAGGCTTATCTCACACTATTAGACGAATATTTTAGCATTTTTTTAAATGTAAAAAAGTTTAGATAAAAATATAAGAATAGAGTAAAATGTTTTCATAAATTATTTATACTTTTTTATACTAAACATATATTGTTTGTCTAAAACGCTTTATAATTAAATTGAATTTTATCCAATAACATTTTAGACTTAATTTGTTCTGATTTAATATCTAAATTATTCTATAGCAAGATAAAAGCCCGGCTTAATTCTTACTATTAGCTCAGCTGAAGCAGTAGTATTAAGCAAATTATTGATTTACAGTAATTATAATATATTTTCTATACATTACATAATATGTAAAAATATTGTAAAATAATTAAATTTCAATCCAATTATAAAATGCTTTTTAGCTCTCAATCAATGTTTAACTCAATGATAGATCGCTTCGTTATGTTTTCTACTATCGATTCTTATGCCACGAGCGCACGACGTGAACACCACAACTGCCACTCTATACCAACCCTTAAGTTTAGTTCTGTTCTACAAATTAGTGATCAGTTATTTTGGACGCGAAGAGACACTGAAGCAGACACTGGAAGGACAACAAATGCCATTAAAGGGTCCGCCGTTTTACCAGCTCTGCATTTGTCTTCCAATCACTTTCATGAATAAGTAAATGAGTCGACACATTCGCATCAGTAATCCAATCCAGCACTTAATTAAGACATGATCAAGCAGCTCTGCACACATATAACTGCAGACTGAGTCAGCTTATACATGTATTGCATGAATGTCATTGCTAATTCACGTTTATGATAATCAGTGTGCTATAAATTATTCCAGTTAATCCTATGATAAGATAAGCTAGGTTATTTTGTTAGCGCAGTCATCCAAAGCGATTATTTTGTTAAAACATTAGACTATTTATCATATTTTGACATTTGGTCAAACATATAATTCCTGGTATTCAAAACATTGGTCAGTTTTTCCTGGAACATCCTCCTTGCTCATTTCTGATCTAACAAAATGACAATTAAGTGTTTGATTGGTTTATCGGAACAGATGTACAGTACATATGAATGGAATGTTTTATTGTATATCTGTTTGTTGGCACTGATAGGAAATTATATTACCTGATGAAGGCCTGTATCTATCAATTATTTATGGCGCCGTGTTTTCTCTATTTCGTCATGGGGGTGGCCAGCAAGACAGGCGTATACACCGCTGGACAGGTATGTTTTGCACAATATAGTGCTGAACATATAATTCAATTTATTTATTCACTTATTAATAATAATGTGTTTATCGAAAGTCATATAATATGTTATCGCGTGTCAGACCTGCAGACAATTCTTGTAAAAGAATATTCTGTATAAATAATGTATTGTCAGTCAGTCAGGTAGTCATCAGTTATTTGTGTTGAACTAAATATTATCTATTTTTTCTTTAATATGACATTATATGTGATATTTAATGTAAAATTTCGTGTCAGACAAACAAAACTGAATTTCTTTTTGATATATCTGTTAGCGTAAGGAGTATTGCACTGATAAGGCCTGAGAGCTAATGAATAATAGAAGAATCACAATATGTTATATCAAATAGAGTGAGGTTTATATTGATGTTTCCTTAGGGTTCACCTTGTTTATTCTATCACTATTTTATGAAAAAATATGATCGAAATATTGAAGTCTAGACTCATTTAAAGCCTAACAGAATTGTAAGGATTCTGCAAAATAAGAATCAATAAAAATGAATTCAAAGCTAAAATATTGACAATAATAACTATCAGTCTACTTTATATATGAGGTCAATAAAGTGCTCGACTCAGTTATGTCAAAGCCTGAGGCACTGAGTGCCTTATAGGTTCAGTATAAAAATCAAAGTATTAATAGAATAAATTGAATTGAATTCTGGAAAACAAAACCGAATAGGAATTGAATTACAGTCTAATTGAATAATTTTATTCTTTGTTATTTTTTTATGCAGTTTTCATTTGAGAATGCTGCCATTTATATCTTGGTGTTGGGCGGCATATCGTTTTGCATAGGTATATATTCACTTGAGATATACTACAAGATGACCCAGGTAATATTGCCCGGGTACTACATCAGAAGCAAATACTATATACTGCAAATGTATTTCGTTATAACGCGCTTTCATGTACTAATATTTGATGCCTTGGGTACTAATGAATACCTGCCCTGTAAGCCACCGATCTCTTCATTCACTTATGGACTTTGTAAGTGATTCTTCTGTTCATATCATTAGTTTTGGCTAAAAATAGATTAATTATAATAAAAACAATCATTTTTTTCCAACAATAAAAGTCGTATTACTTATACAAATATTTTTATCTTATCTTAAAAAAGAAAATTATAGTTATTTTTCGCTTCATTTTCTAAATATGATGACAATTATAGTCCCTTTTGATATGAGTAGACAAAAGAGCCATATGACCCATGCACATCCTTGAGCATCATTAGTTATAGTGTGCAATAAGTGAAAATACATGATATCATCATTACATAGAAATTGGTCTCATTTTATGGTATTTTTCGTTTTGAATGCAATCAAAGACTTATTATTTTTTTCTTGTTTTAAAAAACAATTATAGGATATGTCGTGACTATAATCACACTATATTTCGAAAGACTGTTCCCTAAAATAAATAGTATTATATCAGAACTTGCGGTAGAATTTGGTTTAAAGAACTTGAACTTAACATACTTTATATAATGAACGACATTATCGTTAAGATAAACAAAAATAATAATCTATTTATAAAAATTAATTTCGATTTAAATCTAATTATCTGTGTTTTAAACGATTTTCATTTTTTTATGATTTCTATTTTAATTAATAAGAGAAATAATTAATTGTAAATTGCAATCAATTACTAAAACAATCTTATTTTAATGGTATACATGTAAGACAAACAAGATAACTTTTAATGAATGCCAGTACAGTTTACATTAAGAATTTATGGCATATTTTATGGATCACGGACGTTTGGCCCCGGGACGTTTCGCACTGGGACGTTTGGCCCCGGGACGTTTGGCCCCGTGGACGTTT
>JAQIWA010001781.1:0-16279 GCA_034693305.1 Eueremaeus valkanovi | reverse complement strand
ATAAAATTGAATACAATTTAATAATTGTTTGAAAACAACAAAAGTGTTTGAAATGCTTTATAAGAGGAAAAGGAAACCAATGACTGAATCATATCATGTGATAATCACATTGTGAATCACAAATTGTGATTGAATGCAGTGTTGAGTAACTCATTCATAGAGTACGTACTCATAAGGGATACAGAAAAGGGTTGGAAAACAACTCAAATAATTGTCTTTAATTTTATTCAAAAACTTTATTCAGTTTTATAAATGAATTACAATTTTAGGAAAAAATTTAAAATAATAAAAAATTGAATAATATTTCGGATTATTTTAGTTTGAATTAAATATATTTAAAAATGAATTGAATTTTAATTATAAAATAATAATTATTTTGTATTTTATTATTAATAAAAATAATTGAATATAAGAATAGCTATTATTTGGAACATTAATAGCGGAACTGTAGGCCATATATCAGACTCACTATGAAATCGATAGTCAATTAAAACATATTTTTCAGAAAATAAGAATTTATTTCAATTAGTTTTACAAAACAATTATAAAATGAATACATATTTAGTGATTATAATAAACATTGGATTAAAGAATAATATTTTAGTTTTGATTATTAAAGAAATGTTTATTTAATACGAATTTATTTTTAATTAATAATAGTTTTGATTAAAAATTGTAATAAAAATAATTAAATATAAGAATTTGGACGAACTTTTGGGCTAAAAGAGTGATACATTGCACCACCTTTGGCAAAATTTTTGGCTGACCCGCCCCCCTGTCGTCAGACATATTGCCGATCTCTGGTTAAGGCATTGTTCGCGAAATATCAATAGTTTTTATGAAAAAATCAATAATTAATTAATAGTTCTTTGTATAAATATGACCTTGTTACAAAACATGTTATTGAAGTAGAAGTTTAGAATAAATATCATTTTTGTAGTCATTAAACAAATGTTTGTTTTTTGATAAGAAATAAATTTAATGTATATTTAATTGAAATGAAAACCATTAGAAGCAGAGGTGAACAGAGGGGAAGAATGAGGTTATAAAATCCTCCAGTGTAAAAACAGAAGAGTTTCTCTGTTGATAACTACCCCTGTCCACCCCGGATTGGTCATCTCTGCACTTAAATAATATCGATTTTATAAATTTTCACAAAATATTTGGCATCAAATCTAATGATATTTTATTCGAAATTTTTATTCAGAAAAATATATTTAGTATTGAATTCTGTTTCAAAAATGGCGTTAAAAATAAATTCAGTATTAAGTCCTGATTTGGTGGTCAAATCTGCTGGAAATTATTTATACAGATATGGTATTTCAATGTTTAAGTTTGGATCAGAGAAGAGACGATTATTTTATAATCCAATCATTGTTTTCACTGTTATATTCAGTATTACTCTCACAATTCAAATAGGGGTACCAAGGGTAAAAAGGTCACCTTCTTTTTGGTTTAAAATACACTTTAGGGTGATAGAAATGAAAGTAAACTAGCTTGGATGTGCCCAATTTGGTTTATCTAGGTAAAAAATGGGTTGGAAATCAAAGAAGTGCAATGCTTACATATAAAGTATATAAGCTTTTCATTAAAGCTTATATGAAAGCATTGCATTTCTTTGATTTCCAACCCATTTTTTACCTAGATAAACCAAATTGGGCACATCCAAGCTTGTTTACCTCCATTTCTATCATCCTTAGGAGTAATTTGAAACAAAAATATCCAAGTAATTTTTACCAAGATACAAGTATATGAATTGTCAGACTCATACTAACTAAGCAAATAAATGTAAGCAAGGTTTTAGCGCCAGTCTGACATAGTAAATAAAATTCTTGGATTTGTACTTGGTACATAACAATATTTTCGGAGGACACTGTCGAGCCTCTGGAATGACAGGCAGTGTTTTTACCATACGGTGTCGGTGGAGGCAATGCTACGCTTCTGAGGCTTTACAGGAAAGGTGACGGACCCATTGCAACCAACAAAACTTGGGCAACCGGGTCAAGGGTTCGAACTCCAGCTCAAAGTCGTGCAATCTATCCAGGGAGTTATTGAGGCGCTCTTTGTGCTTGTTACATCCTAAATGTCAATTCTAATTAGAATACCTGCGAAACCATTTCAATGCCATATATCTCCGAATTACAGACTCCGGTGCTCTAAATGTGAGTTTATTTTTAAGCTAAACTATCTCATTAATTCGGAGATTTTCGAATAACCCTGGCACAAAAAGTAAAATCTGAAAAAATATCAAAATTATAATTAAATTAAAAATCGAACAATATTTTTGACAACAAGGAAATTAATCTTATAATCCATCAAACTTTTAGACAAATAAAATCAGAATATTTTTTTTATAAAAATTTTGCCAAAATTTACATTTAATGTGAATTTATTTAATTGTAATACTATTTCGCATTCTTTTCTAATTAACCATTAATTCTCTCCACACTTGAACTCAATTCAGATAATTATAGTTATAATTAAATATTTTTTTTCTTTAATTTCTATTATATTTTATTACTTATTGAATATTTATCGATCGTTTAGATAAGTTTAAAAATCTAATGGATGCTAATAATGAATAAAATTAAAAACAATTGCATAGGGTTAATTTAAAATGCTAATTGCTCGGGCACATTGTTAACAACTGTAAATCAAAAAGCAGAGCCAAATTTGTTTTCAGCTATACTTCTGATATATAATTATAAACTACTTAACACTTAAAAAATTAATAGTAATTAAACAGAATTTAAATTTTTATTTATTCTTATTTATAAGCATTTAATACTTTAGTCTTATTTTTGATTCCAATGTTAAAAAATTCCTATTGTTTTGGCGCAAATGTAGAGCAAAGTCAAGTTGGAAGTGAAAAACAAGATTGAAAGTACATTTTTACGGCTAACATGCAAAAAAATAAAATTACAATTATTAGCTAGGATAATTATTATAATAATAATACTCATGGATACAATTATTGTTTGATGAGCTAAAGTGCATTTTAGAACTACCATTGTCACAGGAAAAAACACAGTTATCAAGTACACTTAACAATGTTATTTAAATTGGCCTAACATTAATTCGCCATTAAATTCAATATTCATTTATATGGATATAATGTATTAAAAAAAAGATTATAATCTATTGTGTATTCAAGTATATGATGAATGAGTGGACTATAATTGCATTACAGAGAGAGAAAAAATAATTAATGTGGTTATTGTGGAAGTTTTTTAGGTAGGAGATTTTAAAATTGATAAAAAATTTCATTTCATTATCAATTTAAGTGTTTTTTATTACAAAAATACAGTTTGGATATCATGTGGAGAGAGAGAGAGAGAGAGAGAGAGAGAGAGAGAGAGAGAGAGAGAGAGAGAGAGAGAGATTAAGTTTGATAGTGAAAAGTGTCGGCGTTTATACTTAAGGGCATATTTGAAACTAAAACTGTATTTTATTTAAAAACTATTTTTTTCATCTTTTATAATAAATACAAAGAATATATAATTTTTATTTCATCTGTTGATAAAAAGCGCAACTTTTACTTAATTTTTAATTATATCACGAAATGTGTAGTAAAAGCATAAAAAAAATTAATAAAATAAATATAATTCTCTTTAAAATCAATTTAAAGCACATTTTTATGACAGACAGCCGTAATGTTAATATTATAGTCTGAATACTGAATACTGTAATAGAGAGCAGAAACTAGTTTTTTCCCAATACTATCACTACTACTGGTGAACAGATTTTTCTACTTATTATTATTCTTAAAAAAAATTAAAACAAAAATCTTACTCAACATTCAGTTTCCTTGACATACAAAAGAAGAAAAAAGTCTTTTTGCACACACACTCACACACATAATCCCTGTTATCTCTTCCCAAATTTGTTACTATATTCCACTCCTAATCCCCTTAAATCAACATAAGCTATAATCTTGCAAACGTCATCTTAAAAATTCCCCCGACTCAAAAAAAATATATTATTAATAAACTGTCGAAAAAATAATAATTCCAAAGAATTTTTATTAAATAAAAAAATATCTTTGTCTGAAAAAAATAGTTGTATTAATTAGATAAGGAGCCAATTTCTTTATCTCAATTAAGCATGCACAGTTTAATTTATTGCTTACGTTATACATATTTTTGTTAATCAGTAATAAATTTTTATCTATGCTATAGATTTGTTTTCTTCTTGTTTATTTTTGTGGTAGCTCAATTATAAATTATAATTGATAATAATGCTTATTTATGTACTAGGCTATTTGATCTGGCCTTTAGATCGGATTCTATAATTAACATATTGTAGTTGAGCTAATTTTAATCTTTTTTTTCTTCATTTTATTTTATTATTGATTATTAATTTTTTTATTCATTAAATAAAAAGATTTTTTAATTATTTTTCCGAACAATTAAACTGATATTTCAAACAATAAAAAAGTATCGGAAAAAATATCCGGACATGTATTAGGAGAACAGTTATAATATATACAGTGAAAGTCATACTAAAATTTTTAAGACTCGGAGCAATTTTTATTATTTTTCTTACACTTTCATGAAATTTCACTTAATATATATGCTCTCTATCTATCAGTGCTCTCCTAACGGTGCATTAAGCACTGGCAAGTCAGTCCAGTTAGCATTGGGCAACGCCTTGTAATTAAAAATTTAGATTCTAGCATAATAATCGTTTTATCCCAATGCAAGTTCATATAAAAAAACTGATTTTGTATTTTGTTAGCAATAATTTTGTTCTTACTTTCAATTTATACTAAATATTCTGTTAATACGTATAATACGTATAAAACTGTAAGACTTTTCTCTCCGAAACGCTCTCTCATTATCTCTAATACACTCTCCTCTTCGCTCTCACGCGTCATATGTTAATCGTAATACAAAATCCTATCCAATCCCGACGCCAGTGCCTCGCCATTGAAAATCCCTAAACAAGACTGTTCTTTAAAAGTGAAAAGAATGAAATGAAATGAAAGCTGAAATTTTTTTTTTGGTCAACCCATATATAAATTGGATGGCAATGAGATTTATACGTTCATAATCGTAGTGCGAGTGTTCGGGATTAGTAGTCATACCGTTATTTTTCAATAGTGAGTGGTTCGTCTGCTGTGGGACTATTCGCTATTTTTCTACATAGTTCATATTTTTTTCCCTCTGTTTTGTTGAAGCTTCACTGCCATTTCATCTTGATAAATTTGATCGGGAAACTGTAAACTTAGCCATGAATATCAAAATAATTGTAAGTGAATTCAAGAAAAACTTTTTCCTATTATTACTTTTGTTTTATAACATTTTTATATATTTTTTAAAAAACTATTTATAACTAAAATTATTCATTAATTATTCATTTCATTCTTCTCTATCTTTTTCTACGATTCACTCCTTATAAGCGATGAATAAATTGTAGTTATGTTTCAAAAATCATAAACTGTATAAAAGTTTTTATCACAACTGCAAAGAATATTTATGACTTTTTTCCACCAAGAATCAATTTTTGTTGCATGGTTACTTTTTCCAGATAGCCATGTAATCAATGTAAAAAAAACTATTTATTTCGATGAACTTTTCACTCCTTTTCCTATTGATTTGAGTCAAATCTTTTTCCTATATTAACGTGAGCTTAATATCCAGAGATAATTAGCTTTTTCTGAATAAATCAAAAAAAAATAAATATCAGAAGAAAAATAATAAATCAAATATTAAGTTAAGAAAAAAAAATAATTCTAAGTCTCTATACATATATATGTAGCAGAAGTTTGAACACAATTTCTGATTACATATATTGAGAGCAAAAACTAATTATTCAGAGAATATATTAATGAATAATACAGTTATAGGAAGTTATTTAAAAAACTTATAGATATTTCAAAAATTTTTATATAAAAGAAAAAAAAATTAAAAATTTATAAAAAAAAACAACAATAAAAACAAAATTAAATAAAATTATGGAAATGTATGCGCAGTTAATATATAGGGAAAAACATTTCTCTCATTCAATCCATTTTACAGCTGCTTATATCGACTGCCGCTTTGGTCAGTGCAAAGCCAAAGCCCACTTATGGCGGCTACGGTTACGGAGGGGCTTTAGGCGGAGCCTACGGCGGCGGCTACCACGGCGATTTAGGGGGCGGCTACTCCAGTGTCTATAATGTTAGATCTGCCCCTTATGGGCTGGCTGCGCCGTACGGCATCAAAGCCCCGAGCCACTATCATACCCAGACCGTACAGAAAGTGCTCCAGCCATATGACGTACCGCAACCATACCCCGTGCCAGTAGTCAAATCTGTGCCACAGCCCTATGCCGTGCCAATAGTTAAGCACGTGCCGCAGCCCTACCCTGTTAAAGTGCCCGTGCACAGAGAAGTGCCGGTGCACGTGGTCAAGAAAGTACCCCAGCCATACACAGTCGTCAAGGAAGTCGTACGAAAAGTACCCCAGCCCTACCACGTGCCCATTGTCAAGGAAAGCATCCGGGAGATTGTCCAAAAAGTACATGTGCCCGTACCTCAGCCATACGAAGTTAAAGTAGGAGTGCCCAGGCCTTACACAGTCATCAAGAATGTCAAGCAGCCCATTCATGTCAAAGTACCGGTGCCGCAGCCGTACGAAGTGATCAAGGAGGTTGTCCGACACGTAAAAGTACCAGTCGAAGTTAAATATCCAGTTCCGCAACCATACGAAGTCAAGGTGCCGGTGCCCAAGCCTTACGAAGTGATCAAGGAGGTCGTCAAGCACGTACCCTATACCCGGGAAGTTGTACGCCATGTAAACGTACCTGTGCCGCAACCATACGAGACCATCAAGAAAGTGGAAGTACCCTATGAGCGCATCGTCGAGATTAAGGTGCCCTATGATGTGGTCAGGAAGGTTCACGTACCGGTGCCGCACCCGGTCGAGCGAATAAAGCACATTGAAGTGCCCTACGAGCGCATAGTCGAGATCAAAGTTCCCTATGAAGTCGTGCGCAAAGTTGAGGTACCGGTGCCGCACCCGGTCGAGAGAATAAAGCACGTGGAAGTGGTCAAGGAGCGAATCAACCAGATCCATGTGGACCGACCCTATGAAGTACCTGTTGTTAAGAAGGTTGTCCACCAAGACATTCATCCCGTGCCAGTCGCACCCGTACAGCAAATTGTCGAAGGTCCAATTGTCCAGGAACAGTACCAGGAACAATACCCAGTACAAGTTCAGGAACAGTACCCGGTACAAGTACAGGAACAACATTACCAGGAGCAAGTACCAATTGTTGAAGAACATGGACCAATTGTCCAGGAACAAGTCCAGGAAGTATACCAAGGGGGCATCAAGGGCGGTGATTTAGTATACGGCGCCAGACTGACCGAGATCAAAGCAGCCAAGGGCAAAGCAGCCAAAGCCGCATAAGAACATAGAATAATAATAATTATAATAATTATGAGAAGAAAATCAAAAACTGTTTTTAATAATTATTAATAATTCGGATAATAATTAATAACTTTTTTGATTTTTTAAAAATATTTTTTTCCAATTGTTTGGTTAAAAATCTGATCTTTTGTTTTACATTAATTTTATTGCTTTTTTAATATTGTTTTTACAGTTGTTTTTTGCCGTTATTTTTCTGAAACAAATGCTGTTTTTTTTGTGTAGATTTTTCTGTTGTTTTTCGAATAATTTTCTTTAAAAAAGTCTTTTTATGTTTAATTATTATTAAAAAACTGGAAAAAATTACTTTTTAATACAGATCTGTATTTTTTACCCACTTTTCTGCCCAGACATGAGAACTAGATTTTTCTGATTGAAGGCTTAGTTTTTCTTTGAGTGACTGCAAGTCATGATTGAGTCCAATATTTTCTTCATTAATAACAACTTTCTCTTACAGTTCTCCTCAAAACTGTTTATCCTTTTATCCTATCATTAATTATACGCTGAAAAAAAGTTTACACACTTTTGCTGTATATTCTGATTGCTATGATTTCAGGCAATACTTTCTCTACTTATCTACTAATTACTAAACACTTCAAAAAACTCACTCAAAATCAATGTCTATTATATATGAAAAGTAAAGACATATTGACTTAAAAATCCACTTTTCCTGCATTTTTATATCAAAGCTCAAAAACAAAATAATAATTTAAACTAAACTAATATTTTGATTCTTGAAAACTGTTTATTAAACTCGAAAAAAAAGAGGAAAAAAGTCATAAATTATTTCATGCGTTCTGTGAATAAACTAAAAAAAATCTTTTAAACCGATTAACGACTTACGGATCAGCCTTTCCTGAACTTCTTATTTCACGCCTAATATGAAAATTATTATTAATTAAACTTTCTTATAGATCTTGTTAGCCGTCGTGGCCATAGCCCAGGCCAAACCGACCTATGACCATTCTGTGTACGACTCTAGAGCATATGCCCGTGGTTACATTGGTGGATTCGGCACCCTGGGTGGTGGTGTTAAGGGTTACGGAGGCATTAAGGGATACTCTTCCCCGGCCTACGCAGTCAAAGGTTACGGGGGACCGTCATATGGCCCGGGACCGTCATATGGCCCGGGACCGTCATATGTCTCGGGACCGTCATATGGCCGGGGATTGGCATATGGCCCGTCATACTCGCACTCTGTCAAAACAGTTGGTGTGCCGGTAGGTGTCGCACGACCCTATCCAGTTCCAGTGGTCAAGCACGTGGCCCGACCATATGGCGTACCGGTCGTCAAGACAGTGGCCCAGCCTTACCCAGTTAAGGTGCCCTATGATGTCCCTGTGCCGGTAACCCATGTTAAACATGTTGCAGAGCCTTACCCAGTATACAAGACTGTGGTCAGAGATGTGCCCGAGCCTTATCCCGTCCATGTGGTCAAGAATGTTGTCCGCGATGTTGTCAGACAAGTCAAGGTACCTGTGCCGCAGCCATACGCTGTGAAAGTACCCGTTGACCAGCCCTACCCCGTAGAGAAAGTTGTTGTTCAGAATTATGAAGTTAAAGTACCTGTGCCACAACCTTACCCAGTTGAGAGGATTGTCGAAAGAGTAGTCAAGGTTCCTTATGAAGTTAAAGTCCCAGTTCCCCAGCCATACGCTGTTAAGGTGCCGGTGCCGCAGCCATACCCCGTTGAACGTGTTGTCATACGAGAGGTTCCGGTAGAGAAAATCGTTGAGCGCGTTGTTAAGGTACCTGTGCCGCAGCCATACGAAGTGGTCAAAGTGGTCAAGGTGCCCGTCGAAGTCGTACGAGAAGTGAAAGTACCCGTGCCAGTTGAGCGAATAGTCGAGGTGAAAGTACCGCAGCCTTATGAGGTGATCAAGGAGGTCAAGGTACCAGTCGAAGTTGTCCGCAAAGTAGAAGTACCTGTGCCAGTTGAACGTATTGTCGAGGTCAAAGTGCCCCAGCCATACGAAGTGATCAAGGAGGTGCCCGTTTATAAAGAGGTGGTCAGGAATGTATACGTTGACCGTCCAGTGCCCGTCCCTGTTGTCAAAAACGTGTACGAGCACCAGCAGGTTGCCGTTCCAGTGGGCGTGAAGACCGTTCAGCCCGTAGTCCAGGAGCACATTGTTCAGCACGAGGACCTGGGCTTTGGCGATAAGGGTGCTAAGGGTGCCGCCTCTGAACGAGTTGAGACCCGAGTGAAGGCAGAGAAGAAATAGAGCGCAGGAATGAAGCGAACGATTATTTTATTATAAATTCTGTTTTAATTTCCTTTTAATTAAATGTAAAAAAAATTTGAATTTTTTGTAAACAAAAATTTTTTTTGAATGCTTTGATTGATTTGTTGTACGAAATGTTTGAATTGTAATGAATAATAAAATCTGTTATAAAATGTTTTAATTGGTTTAGAATTCAATTAAATATTTTACATAATTTAATTCGAAATTATACAGGGTACAAATTAAATTTGTAATCAGGCTGCTTGCTTCAATACTAGATTTAAATATTATTAATTTTATTAATTAGTTTAATTGTCGATAATTCCAAAAAAAAACCGAGTTCACGGTAAACCACATTTTAATTTTCATCTTTTTCATTGAGATTTAACCGAATATTAAATCAATTTTACAGTTGTTTACATATTTTTAATAAAAATTAGTTAAACTTAATCTAGTTAAAAATAAAATCGAATTATGATAAAATTTCCCTGTTCTTCAATTATTTTTATAAAAATTAATTAGCTTGATAATTAATATGAAAAGTATATGAATTTTTATAGTCATTAATGATCAGAAAAATTTCAGATTTATTATTAAATTACAGTATTTTGTAATAAAAATTTATTAAACGTATGGAAAACTATTTACTCGAACAAATTTATATTTGCAATTCGAACAAAATCATCTTCATACTATTAAAAAGAAAAATTAATCTTTTATCAGGCTAAAATTGCTAAATATTTCTTTTAAACGCATCACAATTTGATATTTATATACAGTCCCTAAATATTAAAAACATTTTGTTATCAAGTTTTATATCTCGTTATAAAAATATTTTCGTTTAAATATGTTGTGAATTAAATAAATTCCATTAATTATTTGACCGCAAATCATATCCTGGTAAATATTTTTTAACATCAGCTTTTATATTCAGATATATTTATTAATTATCAATTGTTTAATATCAATTTTACCATGATAAAATGTTCATTTTAATCAGTTTAAATTTAACGGTAAATAATATGAGTATAAAAACGGTAACAAAATATCGAAATTCAAGTAAATATTGTACAGATATTTATGTTTAATAAATTGGACTATTGAAATCGCACCGGTTAGTTTTTATCCATTTCCTTGGTTAATTCTTCTGTGTTATCAATAATACAGATAAAAATTTGAAAAATATTTATACTTTTAATCGCGTTTTGCACTTAATTTCTCTCTAATTCCACTGAAAGTCAGTCAAACATTATTTAATATTTTATTACAGAATTTAAAACACATTTCCGTCAAAAATAAATAAAAAGTTATGGAAAGCAACAAAACATTCAAAAAAGTGTCGATTTTTAAACTATCAACTAATGTGAGAGAAGCGGCAAAAATAATAGAAACAAAACTAAGAAAGCCATCAAATGATGAGATTTTAATCAAAAATCTTTATTCCGGAGTCAACGCAACCGATATTAATATAAGCGCCGGAAGGGCTTACTTTAATGGGAAGTTCCCCTTTGATATTGGACTAGAGGTTTGGCTTTTCAAAGAAAAGTTCAATTAAATTGATTTTTAAAAATTTATTTTCTGTTCAGGGAATGGGTATTATTGAAGCTATCGGTGCAGATGTCAAAAATGATGTACGGGTCGGTCAAATCGGTCTAATATTCGCTGTTCCGCCCAAAGCATATGCAGAATATTTGGTCAGTTGTTAATAAAGTAAACTTTTATTCAGAATAAACAAGCAAAAAAACTTGAAATAAAAATGTACTTGATAAGTTATGCATAACTCCTTGTTAAGCCATTATATAAAAAGTCAATTAATAGTCAAAAGACTAATATTTCCAAAAAATTTTATTACAGTATATAAAAGCGGAAGAGTTTTTGCCGATTCCGTCGGACAAACCCGAATATATAGCACTATTAGACTGTGGCCTCACAGCAGCCATTGGCTTAAGCGAGGTAATTTGATTATTCAATTCCTGCACAATTAATTCATCCACATCATTACCAAATAGGCCGGACGTATCGCAAAAGGCGATACACTGCTCATTACAGCGGCCGCCGGCGGCACAGGTATTAAAAAGTGTTTTGTAACTAATTATTGACTAATTATTTTACGTAGGATTACATTAATTGTATTTGTATTCACTTATATAATAATTAACCAGCACTTAATTTATTTGGCCACAGGTCATATAGGCGTACAGTGGGCTAAACTGAAGGGCTGTCATGTAATCGGTTTGTGTTCGACAGCAGAGAAAGTAAAGCTTTTGAAACAATTGGGTTGCGATCGAGTCGTCGACTATAAGACTGAAAATATTGATCAGATTTTGAGTGAAGAATATCCGGTATTTATAGGAATAATAGGAAAAATAATTGCATTAATAGTAGAGTCGATACAAATATAAACGCAATTAAAATAAAACATTTTTATTAAGCAGTCGTCACCCGATGTTACGCTATATCTACTATTTTGAATGAGTCAATGGCTGTACCACATAAACACTGTTTTTTCAAAGATGACTCTATCTGACAAAATAGTCATCTCTGGAAAAACAGTGTTTTTATTGTACAGTCAATGACTCATTCAGAGTAGATATAACGTAACATCGGGTCAAGCAATAATTTTTAAACAATTCAATCATGGTCAAAATTATTTTTAGAAAGGACAGTTAACTTGTCTATTCTCTATTAATTATTAAAAATATTCTACCTTGTTGATTAAACAGAACGGAATTGATGTGGTTTGGGAGACAATCGGAGGACCGGTATTCGAGACACTATACAAACACTTAGCAATCGGCGGACGACTTGTTATTGTCGGCGCTATTACTGGTTATAAAGACGACGTGGCTTACTTGGCTACCTCGTGCGTAATGATCCCGGATATTAATACAAAAGTAGGTAATTTTGGGTATTGTTTGTTGTATTTAAATTAATTATTTTTTGTTTTCATAGCTTTTGGCAAAATCTCAAACTTTGATTGGCTTTCGGTTTAGAAATTATAGCCATTTATTCGATAAGTATTTGAAAGAATTGCTTGAATTATACGATAAGAATAGACTGAATATTGTTTTGGATTTCGGCGACAAATCAGCCGTCAGTGCATTCAATAGTATTGATAGTGTTGTCGATGCGATTGAAGTAAGAAATAGAATAAAACAAAATAATTAATAAAAAAAAATAATTTTCGATATTTTCTTGACAGTACTTACATTCCGGCAAAAGTATTGGCAAAGTTGTCGTCAAAATACAGTGAAAATAAATTATAAAAATATTTTTTAAAAAAAGTTTAATATTTTTGATATAAAATAAAAATTAAATAAATCCAATTAAAATAAAAGTCAACAGGTTAATAAATTAAAGTTGAACCAGGCTCTATTGAAACATTATTTATTTTTATTAATTAATATATTGATTTTAAAATCAAATATAATTTGTACCTGGTCTAAAATCAATGTAAGTTCTATTGATATGTTCCTAAAAAGGCGTATTGATTAGGGGAGCTATGATTGAAACCGTGTTTGAAGTTGATGATAATCAAGGTATATTTATTGAACACTAGGTCCTGAACTGTAAATAAATATATGATTTATTTGCAATATTCCATAGAAATTATTATTTAAGTCAGTATTTATTTGTCTGTCTTATATATTGAAAATAATATTTTGCTTAACCATGGTGGCTTTATACTAAATTTTTATCAAGTATTCTAATATTATAAACTTTACATTTCTTATCCCAATCGCACAGTTAGTTATTTATTTACATTAATTCTGACATTTATTTTATAGAATAAAAAATGTTTCTGTTTTTGAACTATCGACTGATGTAAGTGAAGCGACAAAAATAATTCTAATTTTATTTTCCGTAATTATCAACGCATAATTAGGTTCAGTTGAAATTTTTTTAGCTTTCTTAGTTTTTTTTCTTATGTTAACATAACTAAGAAAACAAACTTTAACTGAACCTACTTATGCGTTGAGAATGATTTGCGTAATAAGCAGAGCCCGGAAAACCGTTCCACAAACCGCTCAAATGAGTCTGGCGTAATCATGACAAACAAAGATGACACATCAGCTCAATAGTGAGCAGGTTGAATTTCAAAAACTGTTCAAGTATGCGGTTTCAAATGGAATGTTTAAGTTCAAACAGTGTTGTTTCAACTTAAAACTGCGTTTGAAAGTTAACCTGCTTACTTCTATTGAGTTTATTTGTCGTCCCCCTTTGCTTAGTATGATTACATGAGACCCATTTGAGCTGCTAGGTGGAACGGTTTTCCGCACTCTTGTAATGAGACATGTGTTTTAAATTCAATTAGAGTAATAAAACTTATTTTCAGTTTTCATTTGTTTGAAAACTCGATCATCGCTAAGCGATACTTACGGACAACAAACCCGGGGACCGGCTGATCAAACCTACAATACTTGTGTCGAAACTCAGAGCAAAGTATTGCACAAAACAGAAGACATCAGTGAATGCGATGGCAATGAATACTGAGTTCAGCGAATATGAATCGCCGCTAATAAACAACTGGATCATGTACAAATATGACCGGATCAACAAGAAAATATCCAGTACAAAATTCATCAAGCTACAAGCTGCTAAATATTATATTATATGTATATTTTTAATCTGCTACATCTTGCTAAATTTTCGCCTGTTCCTATGGAAGAAAGATGAGCCCATACCACTCTATTATTTCGACATAGTTCAGTTTATAGGTGGTCTGGCTAAATTCATACATTTGATGCAAATATTGGGCGCAATTTTGGCCTTAAGGTTGATTTATATACTAAATCACAGCAAAGAAAATGAATACAAATGGTTTGAAATTATTAATGTCCTCAATGGCTGTCCAACGTTTGAATCGATCGACCTTTACGATGGTGAATTGATCGACAAGTATGTTCAAAAAATTAAGCAGGTCCGATTGATAACGAAGCTTTGTTTCATTGGTAATATGGCTGGGGTTCTAATATTGATCATTATTGTTTGGATCGCTTATTTCACCCTGAAGGAATTTATGCTGTACGGCCTTATGACTGGTTTGGTTACAGTTGTATATACTGTCAGTTTTTTTTCGTTCATTTCTTACAGTTTTTACTATTTTTTTATTGTTTGCTCGTATTGTCGATTGAGATTCAAAATGTTGAATCGTAAGATTCAGGTTCTTAACAAGGACAATTTACATATTGCCAAAATATACATTGATCAAATTGTCCGAGAACATAATCGCATTTGCTTATGTGTAATAAATTATAATAAATTTTGGCGCAAATACTTATCCACTGTATTCTATACAGTGACGCCAATCAGTTTACTAGCATTGCACCAGGTACTTTTCGTTAAATTAACGCCGATATTATTAATAATTTTCAATGGTATACTGTTTGGAACACTTATATCCGGGTTATTATTTAATTTGTTCACTGCATCTATAAACACGGAATCAAACCAAACGTATAAACTAATAATGAAATTCTATTCAAACAATATGTTATCTATTAGTACAGATAAAAAATTCAAGGTATGTTTAACCATGCACATGATCTTAACTTACGCCTTGATTTTTTTGGTCATTTAATTTTGTACCTAGCTCATTAATTGTTTTGAAAGAGCGAGCGATCAAAGAAACTTAATTGGCTTTTCATGCGGTGATTATTTTATAATCACCCGTCAATTTGCGTCCATGGTATGAATTGATCAAGGTATATTCCATTTAAAAGAAGTTTAATTGAATTTATTCCTATATTTCAGATGTTTTTAACATTTATCAACTATTTTCTATTGACTCATACGCTTGCGAATCAAATGTAAAATATTATAAATTTTAAGATAATTATACATTCATTCAGTAATTCATATTAATATTAATTGTATTATAATTACTAATAAGAAGTAATCAATATATGTATTAAAAAAATAAATTATTATTAATTACTTATCTCTTAATCAGTAAACTCTGTTAAAAAAAATATATTTATACTTAATTTCACTGTATTTTGACGACAACTTTGCCAACACTTTTGCCCGAATGTAAATACTGTTAAGAAAATATCGAAAATTTTATTAATTTTTTTTAATAATTATTTTTGTTTTAATCTATTTCTTACTTCAATCGCATCGATAACACTATCATTACAATTGAATTTACCGAAGGCTGACTTTTCTTTCCAGAACAGAATTCAGTTTATTTCAGACATATAATTCAGACAATTCTTGCACATATTTATCGAAGTATTTCCTGTAATTTCTTAAACGAAATCCAATCAAAGTCTGAGATTTTGCCAAAAGCTATGAAAACGAAAATAATTTCATTAATTGCCGAAAATATTTTCAAATTATTTCGAACTTTAGTATTGATATCCGGAATCATAACACCCGGAGTAACCGTCTTTGCACCGGCTATTACTACACGTCCACCGATCGCTAAGTGTTTGTATAGGGTGTCAAAAAATGTTGCGCCCATTGTCTCCCAAATGACGTCAATTCCGTTCTGTTTATAAAAACATATAATAAGTACAATAAAATCAACTTATATTTTATAAACTATCAAGTTCTTTGAACCCTCTGAAATTCAGACAGAATTAATCTTGACAATAATTGATATATATTATTGTCGATTAAAAGTATTTTTATTATAAA
>JAQIWA010001780.1:0-16281 GCA_034693305.1 Eueremaeus valkanovi | reverse complement strand
ATATATTCTAATATTAATTTTGGAAATGTTTTAATTTTCATTTAGTCATACAATACATGAAGATTGAAATATGAATATTATATAATATATCATATTTTCCATTAGATAATTGTTTTTATAATGATTTTTATCAACAATTATATAAAATTGAGAAAAACAATTGTATTAATGCATTAGTCGTATAATTTAGATGAATAGTAAATGAATCGTTGATTAAAATAAATACGAATAAAGCAAATAAAACATTTATAATCATATGAAACAAGTGTTGAAATACTTTTGTGTATATTATTCAGACTATTGGCAGCAAATCAGATGAATAACAAGCAATTATTAAGTATTTAGATTGCATTTGAATTGTACTGTATTTTGAATTATTGTTTGTTTGTTTGATTTGTCTCTGAAATGCTTGCATCCGGTGTTCTACCACTTTATCTAAGATTTTATCAAAAAAGTCAAAATATTTTTTATTTTCTCTTTGAATCTATTGTTTAAGAAAATGTTTAAGAAAAATATCGTAGATATAATACGAATTAAAATTCTGTTTATTCATATATCAATTGAATATTCTGGACATGACTTGAAAGTTAAAGCATATCTGAATTCAATGAACGCAAATTGAAAATTAGTTATAAACTTAAGTTATGAGAAGACGAATTTCAACTACACTTATTCGTCATTCAAATACACTACAAATCAATTCTGAATAAAATAAAACTAATTTATATTCTGTAAGAATATTTTCAATCATAAAGTTAGTGTAAGTATAAGAATTAAATCTGAACTTTTGTGCCTGTCGTTTAGGATACTTTGCACTCTAAGTTCTTTTGTCTAAAAATGTGCTTTTGATTGAAAGTTTGGATTTCAACTCAAAAAAATTATTCATATGAATACTGATTAATGATCTTAAGAACCGAATTGAGAATAGGGGCGAAAATCATTTAATTTATATATTTTTTAAGATATTTATTAATGATTTGAAAGTGAAGAGCACTTCGAATGCATAACATTTGGATATCAGTTTCGGAACAAAAAGTCGTACTCTTTTTAATTCATTTGAAGTGTGATTCTTATCATTGTATTGAATATTGAATTTAGTATTTGGGCTCAAATTACAAATCAGCCGGAATGCAAAAAAGTGCTGTTTATTCTGCGATTATTCTGATAGCCTTCGAGAACCCATTGAGACGCGCGATGCGAATGGCAGAGGATATTCTGATACTGTCTTTCAGCTTTGCCTCCACTCCAGTCTCAACCCAATCAATGATTTGGTGACGAAATCCAACGCAAAACGTCATGAATTGAGTCAAATGTTTGTCAGCTATAAAAAGAGGAGCAAATCCTTCGCTGAAATCACATTGTGTTGAAGTGTTTAGTATTGAATATAATTGTGCAGTAAGTCTATTCATATGATACTTATTGCAGCCCTGGCTCTCAATTGTAACCGCTTTTGTGATCTTAACCTTTCACCATTACGTCGTTAAAAGAACCGAAAATTTTAGGGTGGGATATCTCTCATCAGGTATGTCTACCATGCTCATTTTCTGATTACAATCATTCAATGCATGCCATACTGTACTCCAATTCTCTCCTTTTATACTATGCATCACCGCTACTCCCATTCTCACTGCACAGACTCATATTTTTCAACATGTCTTTTGATTTTTTAAAAGTTATTTTTAATTAGTTATTATTAATAATAATAAGTCCACTATTTTTTGATTTATTTCATGAAAATATTTTCGTTTTTATATGAAATGGTAAACAAAATATACAATTCTATAGCGAATAACGAAAACCAGAATTTTGTTTAAAGAATAGATGAGTTCTACTCCTCTGTGCTGTGCATTCATAGCATGCATGCAATCGTCAAAGCGATTGACAGAATATAAATGCAATATTCAATACAAAAGTATTGATTTATTTTGAACAACACTTTTGTTGTGTTAAGTACTCAATATGACGAGTCATATGCCTTCAAAATCATTTAATCGTTTATTTATATATTTCTCTTTTGATTAAACACTCAAATCATATGAATTGAATGCAATACAGATAAAGCACATAATTTTCTTTTTAGAAATTAAGTCTCTTTTGATAATTCAAAGCTAAATCGTTTGAACGGATTTACCTTTAAATCCGATTTCAACGAAATCGTTGAATAATTTATGATTTAAATGGAAACCTAAATATTGTCTGCACTAAACCAGTCATATCTGGTTGAGAGCTAATTCACAGATGAACTGAAGTTAGAGCAGAAAGTGGGCCCAAACTGGATCTGCCTTTAATGGGATGCAGTTTGCAGTCAGCCCTGTCTTCACTCTGGAATCGAGACTTGTTTCCACTCAATGACAAAATTCTGCTAATATTTGTTATGATATTATTGATCCAATCGTTTAATTGCTGGCGAAAACTACTCATACATTTTGAAGGCTTCATAGCTTACAGTACTGTATACCGAATGCACTCTAAATAATACAGAAGTATAGACTGCATAGAATTTATACAGAAATTGCTGAAAAAATAGTGTATATAGTGTACAGTAGCACATAATTTACTTTACATAAAATGCACATGAGATACAATGAACTAATTTTCAAAAATGCATTTCTCGGATATAATATGAGATTATGTTAAATATGTCGAATCAAATAGCAAGCGATGAGCACTTGATTGCGAGAGATGTGAGCATTAGATATAGGATTGAATGAAAATGACTTGAATTACATTAAATTGAGCCAAAAATCTCAAAACAAAACATGTTCTAATAATTTGTCCATTTATTGTGCACAGGGGCTTCTTCAAGTTCCCCGTATCGTAGTTGAAATCTACTTCTTCGAAGCTCGAAAGTGCCAGGGCGCTCCCCCTTGGGCAAGCAGCTGAGACCCACCATAGTCACTGATCTACAGAACATAGTTGACGGGTGAGTTATACCTTGAAGGCTTTTAATTGAAATCTAAAACTAATGGCAATGTCTTTCCGCACTTGTAGACCACTTGCGCCATATTTTCCTGGATTTCCGATTTTGAATTCATCTTAACTATAAATCTATCGATTTTTCGAATAATTTTTAATTTCGGTCAATAAATATCAATAAAATAATGAAGACTTCAGTTTTGGGACAACATTTCGGTCCAACGCCAACAGTGGACGACGTTATTAGGGACACAATCATCGAAGGCAACGGTGAGGACGCCTTCTATGTGGTGGACATCCAAGACATACTTCGCAAACACAAGAAGTGGTTGCTTAATATGCCTCGAGTGCAGCCCTTCTATGCCGTCAAATGCAATCCCACTCCTATAGTGCTCGAACTCCTGTCTGCTCTGGGGGTCGGATTCGACTGCGCCTCCAAAGTATGCTATTCTGCACTTCATTTGATTTATTCACTATTTTTCCTAACCATTAGTCTAACTCTTATTTCTAATAATAGGCCGAAATCGATGCTGTGCTCAATCTTGGCGTCTCTCCAAACAGTATAATATACGCCAATCCCTGCAAAACCAAGTCATACATACGACACGCGGCCGATGTCGGCGTCGAGATGATGACCTTTGATAACGAACTGGAGCTGTACAAAGTGAGACAGTTACATCCAAACGCACGCATGGTCTTGCGCATCAAAGTGGACGACAGTCACGCCGTGTGCCGTTTGGGCCTTAAATTCGGTGCTGATATCGAAAAAGCCGGCCATTTGTTAGAGACGGCCAAAAACCTTGGCGTCAATGTCATTGGCTGTAGTTTCCATGTGGGCAGTGGTTGTGAGAGCGCCGACGCCTACACCGAAGCACTCGCTAACGCCAAATACGTGTTTGATTTGGGCCGTCAGCTCGGCTTCAAAATGAACTTTCTTGATATCGGTTTGTATTTGCATTAATTCCTTATTTATGACATACTTGTGCTCATCATATAATATCTATGAACAGGCGGTGGATTTCCCGGCACTTCCATCACTAAAGTCAGTTTCGAAGAGACTGCCCAAGCAGTGACTGATGCACTCAACATCCACTTCCCGGCTGTCGATGCCATGGGAAACGAGTCCAATATTCAGATAATTGCAGAGCCGGGTCGTTATTATGTAAGTTATTATCAAATTGTTTGCGAAGTAAAGAATTCATAACTAAATCCAATTGTATGGCACCCATAGGTTGCCTCTGCGTTCACATTAGTCACAAATATAATCGCCAAAAGGGCTGTGCAGATGGAAGACCAACAAATGGCACAAATGTATTACCTGAATGACGGTGTTTACGGTTCATTCAACTGCACTATTTTCGATCACTGGGTGGTTGACCCGATTCCCTTCTCAATAGACGAGAGTCTGGATGAGCGCCATAACCATTTGACGACTATTTGGGGCCCGACATGTGATAGCATGGATTGCATAAAGCGGGACATAATGATGCCGGAGATGCACATCGGGGAGTGGGTTCTGTTCAGAGAGATGGGCGCCTATACAATCTGTGCCGGCTCAGAGTTCAACGGTTTCTCATTGCCAGCCCTTCTCTACTACGTTCCGGCCTATACTCTGCAAATGCTTCAGCATCTGCCCAATTGGAGCCGCATTTCGGCCATTTTGGACATTCATGAGGAAGAGAGCACTTCAATGGACGTCTACGATGTGGACCATTGCCTCGAAATAATATCCGTTCACTAATAGACTTATTCTTTATTATATTTGTTCTTACATTCCATTATTTGGGTTCAATTATTGGCTTATTTTTCAATTTATTCTCATTTTTAACTCAAGACTACTGTTTGGCTCTTCTGCTAAACAGAGCTTAACTACAATTTTTAATATGAATTCATTTGAGATGAATAACACAAATACTAATACACAGTACTAATGGTTAGCTTTAGATTATATTAGTTAGAAATGATTCGGATTGTGTGGTCCGGGAAATATCGGTCTTATTGTATATTTCTGTAAACTTATGGGAAATCAGTCTTTTGCCAAATTTTGATACTTTGCTAAACAATTGCCATTATTTCCCATAATTTACTCTCTCTTTGCAAGTGTTGTCGTTAATTATGTGCTGTATTTCAATATTCAATACTTATTTCAATACTTAGTTATCTATTTGTTTATTGATTTGTAAACTATTGATATTTATCTCTAAATCTCTTTTAATAAATGTTTTCATTATTTAAAATATTTTTGCATTTATTCAATAACGAAGTCTTTACTAAACAGTAATTTGTCGGTTCAACTACTAACCCACTATCAGTCAATTGAGCAAGTTTATTTCTATTTAATATTTTGTACATCTCATTATTGATCACTTTTGAAGAACATTCAATACTAGAAGACTACCCTCATTGACCTATCACCTATTAAGACAATATATATTGTGACAAGGTAATCTCATATTATGTGGGCTAAACTTTTCCATAGTTTCTGAGACCGTGTGTCCAATAATACAGAAACTTATTGAACAAAATTGCAGTGAAATGCGTTATAAACTTAAACTGATTCAATTCAGGCGTATTAGAACATACCGGACCAATTTATATGCCAATTCTGTCATCAGAGGTCTCATATGAGTCTAATCATCAGCTTTTTGTTCAATTGAGGGAAAGATAATTGATGTGGACTACATTGTTGACTACATTGTTGACTGCATTGCTGAGCAATCTTTTATAAAGCCAATCAATGCTGTGCAGAGAAGATAACATAAATTATATTTCCCTCAATTGAACAAAATAGAAGGAACAAGATAAAGATCGCTCATCTGTATATATGAACTGGTGAAATTTAGATAATAATAACCAGAATATTTCAAACCTAGGATACAACACAAATAATGGTTGAATCAAATTCAATGGAAATCTTTGTATTCCTTATTCAAGGCTTGAAACGATTGATAGATTACATGCGAGACATCTCTGCGTGGATTCACTCCCAGTCCTCAAATAAGCTCACAATTTATTATAAATAAGTGTAAAATAAAAATCCATGACTTGATGTCTAATTTTATGGGTCGAGTGCCTCAAACCTATCAATAAATTGTTTTTATTTTTCATATTATTATTATATAATAAAAATAATAATATTATAATTTGTAATCTTCTGTATACAGTATTCATAGAAAGTATGCTTTAATTGATTAAAAGCCTTAACAGTGATTACAAATAGCATTGATGAGGTACTTGACTATCACTCGAACAGACCAGTTACCACTTTTATCATTTTGCACTCTTATCACAAAAGCATTTAATTTTTATATAATATTCAATTAGTTTTTATTTAATAAATCTGTAAATAAAACTGAAAAAAATTGTTTTTAAGTAATATTTAAAAATGAGTTTAAATTACTTTTTCTTAATTTATATAAATTTAGAATATTTTAAAAAATGATTCTCTGATCAATTGCTTATTGATTTTGTTTCCGAGTAAAATATAATTATAATTTATAATCTGATAAAAAAACACGTGCAGTACATACTGTACTGTACAGTACATATAATATCTGAACAGAATGTATACAATCTATATTCATATACAGTAGTTGTGTCACAACATATTCCTATTTCGTAATTCGGGTACAATTATTAAGCAATGCAACAGAATATGTATTCAAGAATAGCAAAGGACCTGGAATTTTAGATTCTATTCTAATAAATATTTTGTATAATTATCATCAGGGACTTTTTCGCGCGACGTACACCGAAAAAGCGTCGAAGGTTTAAATTTAACTAAATTAAGGCTAAATTGCGCTTAATTTGGTCGCATTTCAATCAAATCAGTTGTTCGCGGCTTTAAACGCTATTTGTGCGGCCATTATGACCATCTTGTCGGCCATTTCGCCTCTACTTATACCCTCTGAGTGTTGAGGTAAAAATGCGCCATTTCACCCCTTACTATATCTCCTGTCCCTTGCGCATCCCTAATTTTCATCTATCAAAAGACGAACAATTCTATGCGAACAGGGATTTCGACCAAAAAAATAAATTCTTATAATTGTTGCTTAAAATGACTCAGTTTACTAACCAGTACAGAAGCAATGTTCAATAAGGCCTTCGAAGAGAGTTTAAGGTCCGCCTAAATATACAACTATGTGATGAGCGGTCTCTGATTAATGCCATACCTGAGGCAATCAGAATTGATTTCTTTGTCTCTATTATTTAGGGTTGGTCTCAGCAAACCTGGGGGTATAGGGGGGTAACATTGCGGACAGGAAATAGGGCAAAATGGCGCCTAAAACCGGGTTTGAGCGAAATTAAGTTAAAAACCATTGAAATAAGATTATTAGTTGCTTTGAATTTAATAGAATTTGGCCGAAATTCTCCGCCATTTTTCTCTTACCTATATATTGGTGCAGAAGTCCTGGGGGTATGGCTCCGGCTCAAAAACAATATTAATAAAGAGATTTTTTTAAGCCCACTTAGAAGGGGACTATATAAATTCACCAACCGCCCCACCCCTCGAGAAACGGTAAGTTCTTTATTAACAACGGTGTAGGCTGGGAAATGCTGAAAAAGGCTGGGAAATTGCTGAGAAAGTCCTTTACTAACAACGGGATAGGCTGAAAAAAACTTGGAAATGGTTGAGAATATCCATTGCTAACAACGGGATAAGCTGTGAAAGGCTGGGAAATGGCTGAGAAAGTCCTTTACTAACAACGGGATAGACTGAGAAAGGCTGGGAAATGGCTGAGAATTGCTAGAGAATGGTCTACTAACTTTGGTAGCTGAATCTGTAAATCTGTATTACTCAAAATTCTACAAAGCGGAGTTAACGTAATTCTGCTATCAGCCTTGTTTCAGTTTATCCCATAATTAATAAAGTACTTTTCTCCCAGACACCCTTTTCATAGTCTCATGCCTTTCCTAACATTTTTCTTAACCTTCTCCATCCTTTCCCTATACTGTACTTCCTTAGCCTTGCATTTCCCTAGCTTTCTCCATCCATACCCTAGCCTACTCCAGCTAGTGTATTTTACTAAGGATGTTGTGAAGAATTGCTATTAGCTGATTAGGCTATTCGTTGCTAGAGACCGGGTAGTTCTAAAAGTATTCCCCGCTATTATAGAGATTTGCAAATAGAGACTGTTGAAAGTGGACTTAAAATCAGAATGGGCATTCTTGTTTTAATAATAATTGCGAAACAAAAATAAATATGATTTGTATTGATTGGAAAACCCACTGATTGTGTAGATTAAGTGTAGATTTAATTATTATTTATCCAAATACTAAATAATAACCAAAATGTTTGTTATTTATGATAGTTGTCCCTGAATTGAATGGGTGCTTCACAATTGATCACTCAATTCAGGGCCACTTAAGTCTCCAAATTCTGTTCACAAGTTCATTGAATGCCTTAAGAAAGAGTGCTTTTGTTTGCGATTCTGTTTCAATGAAACAATTAATACAAATAATGTTTATTTCACTCAAATATCTTTTGCTAATCCTTTCTATAAATAATTTCGCTATTTTTTTGACCAAATTTTGTTTTTCGACTTAATTTATATGAAAGCGCAGAATAAAAAACATAATTTCATACATAATTAAAATCTGTCCTCAATTTAATGCATTAAGTGCTCACTTATTGTCTCAAATAAAATATTAAATATTTTTATTTATCTTTTGTAGCAATTTAGATGAAAAGTTTTCAGTTTTGATTCTTATTTTTTACCACAAATTTATTCAATTCTATGCTTAGATTATTGAACAAAATTAAACTGTTTTTCTATTTCTTTAAACTTTTTAAATGAATTTTATTTGCAGAATGTTTTTGTAACGGAATTCATATCTTTATTGTATCTTTTTTTATATACTGTTAATAGTTTTATTGTAGACCTATAGAAAAGACCTGTCACAGTATTCTTTAGATGTAAAGAAAATCCCCCCAAGGACTTTGGTGTATCCGGCTAAATCATACTTATCAATAGAATAATTATTTTATTATTGAAATTAAAAGTTTATTAACGACTGATTATTATAAATAATTTTCGTAAAAATCTTTATTTATTACAAATGATAGCAATAAAAGATTGCAATCAATTCATATCAATATTTACATCAAATCAGAGATTCATCTAAAATGAGTGGCGTTCCGCCACAATATCTCTCCTGGGTAGAAAATAAGTGGCTTTTATGAGTTTTCCGGAGTTAGCGAGAAAAATTGGCCCCAATGCAAACACTTTGGAGTCCAGGCTAAAATTATAATTTGAATATTTGTTGAGATGATGCGGTTTAGTTCAGTGATTTCAAATGGGCCTGGACTATTGTAAAATAGTTCGAATTAGAATTCAGAACTGAGCCACCAGAGTTCACTCAATGCACTATTGAATGTATTCACTAGTACTGAAGAATGCATAACATTTTCATTTCCCCCCTTTCGGGGAAGACTGGCGACCCTCTGAGATTGCAGTCGGTGTGTCTACCTTGCGGTGTGGTGGGGGCAATGCCACGCGTCTGAGATTTTACAGGACAGGTGACGGCCCATCACTACCACCGAATCTTGACCCACCGGTCACCTGCTGAAAGTCTTGCATTCAACCAGGGACGCTCGAAAAATTCTACCCGGACAATTTCTGGTGGACCAAAGCTCTCTGTGCCGACTCTTGCCCTCTCTCTGCCCCCCTTTACTCCAATTCGTTAATTGATTGTTTGGTTAATTTAACGAATGAAAGACAGTATGTTCCGTCTCATTTGAAATGTAATGATGAAACTTAGACCCAAACTTCGGAAGTTTAAGTCCAGGTGTGCTGTTTGGGTGCAAATTAAATACAGTAATACATTGATTGTGACATTCAATCGATTTGTAAATCAATTGATTTATTCGATTAATTAAATGGTTTTTGTGCTCATTATTATCAATACTATTAATTAATATTTTTCTCTGCATTTTATTAATCATAATATTTATTACTCTTTTTTCCTTCAAATCAATTGAAAAAGACTTAAAGATGAAAAAAATATTTAAAAATAATATACAAATAGTGGGCAATAATTGCATAACAATTAATAAATAAGTTGTATTAAACTTCAGATTTAGTCATAATTCTCATTGCAATTCGTTTCTATGCATTGCATAGCATATCGATCTCAACGCTATTACTGTACAAAAGCTTATTTTTAAGACTTGTTAAGTATATCCGACGATAGCTCAGTTGGTAGAGCGGAGGACTGTAGTAGCATTGCTGATATCCTTAGGTCGGTGGTTCAAATCCGCCTCGTCGGACATTTTTTTTGCATCAGAAAACTTTTTTTTCTTCCAAAACTTGATTAATATTTTTATTATTACAATATTTTTAGAGAGAAATGTAATTTTGAGGAATTTTTGTATCGAATAGAAATAGAAGATGAGGTAATTTGACGGAGAGATAGTCCGGCTAACAAACTAATGTACAAAATAATTGGTATTGAAATGGGGTGACCCACATATAGACCCAGATTCGCGCAATAACATCAACGATTATAAGATTTACGCCGACTGTATATGTGTTAAGATATGGTTTTGACCCAGAATTAAAAAATCGAAAGTTTATTTTGTTTGATAGTTAAGGGGAGGGCAGGTATGCAGTGATCGTTGCAGTTATTTTTAATCGAAGCGGTCCTCCCCTTGTGTTCACTGCTTTTTATATTAATTTCTTTATATACTGTATATAAACTTTGAGTGATTTGAGGAAAACTATTATTAACTGATATATCGGTGAAAATAAATGATTTATTCGACAAAATTCTTAATTAATATAAAGTTATTATTAATATGAATGTTAGCCAATATATCAAAAACTTTCATCACTTCTACTGATTATTAAATAAAGTTTTATATCAAAAGTTTGAACAATTTTTTTTTTGCTAAAGAAGAAGAAAAGTTTTTAAAACTTTTTGACAATAAGTGTGAAATATGTTTGGATTTTATTTCTAATGATTTAGATTTGATTATAACTAATAATGACGAGAATTAAGGGCTATTTAGCGGTTTGTGGCACCGCTTGTGTCTACTTTGCAATGGGTTTATATTTCAGTTCAGGTAATACAGCGGTTTACCTGACCTCATACCTGCGCCATCACACCGACACCGAAGCTCAGTTGAGTGACTCGATCTGGTTCTTAGCAGCCGTCGGACTCTCAGCTCTTATTCTGCCATTCGGTGGAATGCTTGACAGTATTATCGGCTTAAGAGCTGTTTGTTTCATAGGAGGACTTCTGCAAAGGTTTGTAAACAATACGATTCTTTCGATTCTTTGACACTTTTTTCCTTATATTCAATAGTTTTAATTTAAATCAATTATTTAAAAGTATTTTTTAAATTAAATAAAAGTCAATAAAAGTTTTTAATAAAGTTTTTTATATAACTTCTGAACAGTTTTAACGAGTTTCTAAATAAGTGACAGTTCTTTTGCAAATGATCTCAAAGTAGGACAATATTATATAATATAATATAATCATGAAATCGAAGTGTATTTCATTCAATGATTTCTTATTTATTTTTTAATAGTTTCATAATTGCTATAAAACTGATGCTTAAAGTAGTCTCCGGTCAAGGATTTTGTTTATTTATTAAATTATTTCAAACATCAGATAATTAACTGTTTTTTTCGCATTGTTTGGGACAGTATTGGTATTCTGTCCACATATTATGCATTAGAGACTACCTTTCCATTAGTGGTGATCTGCTACGGGGGCAGTTTCTTACTGAGCTGTGGCATCTGCTATACGCCACCACTGGCTAACATCAATAAAGTGAGACTGATCATTAATCAAGTTCTAATCTAAACTATTCAAACTCTAAACTTGTTCATACAATCTATTTTTCGATCCAAAAGTGGTTTCCCGACCGCAAAGGTCTGGTCACTGGTATTGTAGGTAATTATAAGTGACAACGGATTCACTTCAAAAACCTTACAATTCATTTGTAAACTTATTTTTAAACCAATAGCGGCTGCGATGGCATCGGCGCCCACTTTATGGACTCCTGTTATCACAGCTTATGTTAACCCCAACAATGTCTCTCCCGATGAAAACGGGTATAAAGGCTTAAATGCTGTCCATTTGAATGTCTGATAATTATAGCACTTCTTTCGACTGAACCAAACAAACAGTTACTTCAATGACGCGGACGTATTGTTGAGAACCCGTCAGTCTATGCTTCTGCAAGGGTTTGTCACTTTACTGCTTTTCCTCATTGGTGTGGTTATGCTATTCCCTGCGCCCCCAGTCATCAAATTGGATAAAGAGGTTCGTCTATACAGTGATTGTTGTAAATCATTCAATAAATTCGATACAATTTTAGTGATTTATATAAAAACAAAATATAAATGAAAGCCTTATTATAAGATCTATCGACTAATCGACACATTATAACAGAAACTACTGAATCAGTATAAGACTCATCAGTATTGACAGTTGTCATAGAATTTGCTCCAGTCAGTAGAACCGAGCAAGGGACAATAATTGTTAGTATTTGCCATTCGATTCATTAGAAAAAAGGATTATCTAAATTAGAATGAAGTTTAGAGCAAGCTAATATACTGTATGAAAGCCCATTGGCCTGTATGGGTAAGGCTTCAGATCTGAAGTTATGAAATAAAGATTTCTAACGAAGAAAAGCTGTGTTTATGGAGAGCCCCGGGATGTTTTTCAAATGAAGACTAAAATCATATTAAATAAGTTGTAAAAACCGAATGCTTTTGATTCCGTTGAACACCTTTTCTAATACACTTTTCTAGTAGTTTATTATCTTTATAAGTGACTCCTTTAATGTTCAAGGTAATACTTCTGCAATTTTACACCAGCCCTAAATGTCAAGTTTAAATAGTTTTTAACTTGATAGTATTCATTTTAACCCACATACAATATAATGATTAATTTGGAATAAATTAGAATCAGATGTAATAGAATTGAATCCAATAATAGAATTGTTTTCTAATAATAATAATAATATTTTTCTTCAAATATTCTGTGAATAAGATTTTGATTAGAATATAATCATTAGATATTAAAAGAGTTTAAAAAACAATTTGTTTGTTTGTATTAAAATTTTGCAATTTATTGATTGCATTAAATTAATTTCAATGTCATATTTCAGTAAACGAATTGTGAAACCAATGTAATCAGGCATTGATTAGACATAAAATTAGAATTTTATTCTTCGAAATATTTTGATAACTGCTGTTAATTAGTTTGCTATTCAAGGCTGGAATCCCTTAAGGCTTATTCATTACGAAAATGTTTAGTCCAAAAAAGTTTTTAAACTATCGATAAATATTATAATTTATAAAATGTTTACAAAATCTATAAATAAATTCATTAAAAATCGATATATTGTTTCAAAATAAAGGTCTTTCCGCCCGATTCGGCCAATTATGTGAAAAAAGAAGTACTGAATGCAAAACTTAGTGAAATTTCGTTTGAGGAGGGATTGACACCCAAACAGGCAGTCCTTACCAAAGAATTTGCATTATTGTCGACGAAGATAATGCTCACAGAATTGGTATTCTTTTATCTGCTATTCGTTTACAAAGTAAGTCAACAAATGTTTCATTCATTCATTGCACTCATAACCAGTATATTGTATATTGTGCTCCGGTATATGTCCGGCACATTCATATCAATAGTAGACATATCAATATGTTCTTATGCAACGATAATAAGCGTATCAAAGTAGCAAGAACTATTTCATTTAATTCTGAACTTGTTTTTGAATTTGAAAACTGACCCGTATTGAGGCCCTGCAGTGTTTTAATCTCACAAACATTTAAATAACATTTGAGTCTCACGCCGTAAATGATCAAGATTACTAGAAGCTAATTTGAACAGCAATGAAGACAGGCTAAATTACAGCTTAATCGATGATATAAGATACTTGTGCAACAAAACATCCTTGGGCTCAAAGCAAGTAACGCAAAGGGCCTTATATTTGGCCGAGAGGTACAGATATCTATACCGTTTAGTTTTCCTGTTCCATACCCTGACAATTAATTTCCAGATATAATTTCAATTTTGCTATCACCTTGCAAATATGTGCTATCAATATCTGGCACACACTCTACAGTATATCTTGGTTTGGATACAAATTTTTGTGAAACAGATTAGTTTGAAACGAATATAAATGATGAAAATGATGTGGGTGCTATTTTTAAACTAGTTAAATGACAGCACAGATATTGTGAGTCCAAAAGTCAAAGATGTATTGAATGACTGCATTTGCATAATTGGCACCATTGGTCACCAGGCACAGGTGCACAGTTGCACAGTTGCACTGTATTCGGAATCAATTATCGCTGAATTGCAATCACATCTAAAACATCTAAAAAATGATTATTTGAACAAAACTTCGGAATTATTATAATTATTGAGAAAACGATCCCTTATTTGCTCTGATATGACATCAGATGTGAATGAAAGCCAAAAATCAAAACAAAATATATTTACGAATTGAGAGATCGGCTGAAGACCCGGATGAATGCAAGGATGTCCAGAAGCGGTGCAGAAGTGTTGTCGCAATCATTTCACTACAATTTCGAGCCATTCTTCACAATCCAACCAAACATTGAAACCCGAAAACAACAACTGAAGGCTTGGCGTCAACTGATCTGCGATTACTACCAAACCATTAACGAACAGGTCTTAGACGTGAAGACATCAACAAATGGACCGCTTTTTAAGAACAACCAAATCAGTAGACAATTGTCTTTGGATTCAATTCGTCTGGTTTTGGATGACATGCACTCAAACGGATTGGTTGAATGGATGGACAAAAAGCACGAGAAGTGTTACGTGTATTGGAAGAGACCGGAAGAATGGGCGCAACTCATCCACAAGTGGGTCGAAGACAAGGCTCTCCACAACACTGTCTGCACTTTCTATGAGATCGTCTCCAGTGATGACACAATCGGTTATCCCTTTCATGGACTCAATGAACAAGTTTTGGTTAAAGCCTTGAAGTGCTTAGAAAGTGATGGAAAGGCAGTTCTCATCCAATTTGATGACAACTCTGGCGTCAAATTCGTTTGAATTCATTTCAATTGAATTTATTTTCATTTAATTTTCAATATTTTTTGTAAATATTTTCTAAATATTACTCAAAAAATACATCAATTCTTATATAGAAATAAATTATTATTAATTGAAATGATTTTATAAAAACCGAAATATATTTTAATAAAAATCTTTTGGACAGCCATTCGGTCAGACCTTCATATCGGATGACTTCTACCTGTCCACTGTGGGCGCCTGTGCGGCCGTTTGCAATACATTGTGTCGTATATTAGTGGGTCATCTCAAAGACCTGACCACTTATAAAGTGAGTCTTTCCTTCTATACTAAGCTCAGGTATACTTAATGGCCTCTTATGTCGTCTGACTCGCACTCAGATCTGTTGCCTTCCATTGAGTTGTTTGGCGACTATACTTGTGGTCACATTACCGCTCACCTCATACTTTCATCGTTACATTTACGGCACATGTGTTGTGGCCGTAGTCGGCATCGTTGGCTCCCAGTACGCACTCATGCCCTCTGCCATCACCGAAGCGTTCGGCGAAAAGTATGCCTCCATTAACATAGGGCTCGTCTATATGTCAACTGTCAGTCCACTCATTCAGTCCATCCAATGCTTACATTAATTAATTAATTAATAAAATCTCTTATTTTATGTGATGTTCAGGTGATAGCAGACATTGCCGGAGCTTTTGCTTCTCAACTATTGACAGACACCCTGGGCTGGTCTGGAATGATAGCACTTGTGGGCATCTGCTCTCTAATAGGTTTGTCTTAAGTATAACTGTTTTTATACCAAATCTTATTCAAAATTAATTTCTATAGATTTCTTGATTACATTCCTTCTGCCGAATAACCAACGCTTGAAATTGAAGAAAAGGTATTTCCGTTTTCGAAGTTATTTTTGAAAATAATCGACTAATTTCTTAAATAATCGAAAGACTCGTCAATCACGACATCAAAGCCATGAAAAACAAGAATTTCGATAACTTTAAGCAATCGATTGGAGTCTATAATTGCAGTAATAATAATAATAACATAAGTTCTAACGCCATAACCACTCGGAGGACAAGTATTCCCAAACCATCTCTATTTAAAACATGTGATTATATACCAGAAGCGACACATTTGTGAGTGAATTAATTTAAAGAGATTTTTAAGAAAATTGTTGAATGATATGAATGTATATATAATTATAAATAAAAATCATAATTCAATTCAATTGACATTTATTTTACATTTCATTAAATATAAGCACAGTCTCTAAAACACGGCCGCAAAATCGTTTATAGCAGTCTGGTGTCAATAGAATGAGAAAAGGGGGCTTGTATG
>JAQIWA010001779.1:0-16287 GCA_034693305.1 Eueremaeus valkanovi | reverse complement strand
CCCGCAGTTGACAATTCTACTAAAAATCCTCTAACTTTAATAGATAACCCGCGGGGAATCTATGGGATTTTAGGGTATTTGCCTCATCCGCCTGTCGTGCGTTCAAACAGCAGTCAAACATTTATCAAAGACTGACTCAAGTTTTGCGTTCAAATTCAAATTCAAATCTAATTTTACACTAATTTGAAAATTAAAAACAAATTAAGGAAATCTCTAATAATAAATGTGAACTATATGTTCAGTTTGATTGGTTGAACACATAATTAATTCAGTTTTAGTTATAAAATAGACTTAAATCATAGTATCGTTCATACCGTCGAAAGTAATTGATTATAGAGTACAGTATGAATAATCGTAGTTAACCTAGGTTTACTTATATAATTGTTGGTACAAGCAGGGTATATTTGAAAAATTTATTAAAAGAATTAAATGTAAAATATTTTTTATGATTTCATAGAAGATGTCGTCAACTAATTAATTACTAATTAGTAATTTCATAAAAATAATAACCATTGAGATGGAACAGCACAGGGATAATCATCGTATGCTTGGAACTATAGCTGGGTCTATTTTGAATTTGTCATAGCCTTAGTTAACCCTAGTGCCAGTGAACAGGAAGCCGATGCTTCTAATTAAACCTAATAAGAAGAATGTACTGTACGTTCACATTGAGTAACCTGTATTGTATACAGGACTGTATGTTCTGGTGCTGTGAACTTCACTAATGCCTGTTCTGCTGACACAACCATAAACTCAATGCTCGCGTTTGAATGCAGTGCAGCAGAGCTGAAGAGCGTGCGATCCTTTCATATTATAATCATTTTCTTCACTTTCTCCCAACTCGTGCCAAACCAACTCAAGGATAGGAACAAAACTCGAACCAAAGTATAGAAAAATTCAAACCAAATATAGCCAAACATTTCAGATAAGGAGAGAAATCTTTCAATTTATTTCTAATGGATCGCCTCATCTGACCAGAGCTAGAATTTATTCAAAAAAACTTTTATTCACAGTTTGATTGAATGCGTTGAATGCGTGCCATTTCATAGCACACCTGCATTAAGACTCAAATAATAAGCCGAAGGCCTGTCGTGAGAGATATAAAAGTATGGAAACACGCAGTCCTTCTATAATAGGCTTTGAAATGGCATTTATTATTGGTTTTATCACTCATTTACTGAGAACGTGCTCTTCGCCGGAGAGCGCACGAGAAGACGGCCAATGAGGACATATTAGGCTCGAACTCATGATTTGGTCGAATGATATAAACATGAAATGCTTGCAATGCTTACTATCACAAGTCAGCTCACATTTCCAGCTTAGGTATGACTTGACCAACACATTCAGTCCAAGGTATTAGACATTGCTATTAGTTTGGTATAGATTGTCGGCTCAGCTCATTCACTGCTAGCTCTCAATGATTTTTATCCAACATTACAATACAGTAATGTTTCGCTAAGAGTATGTCTGTATTATAATAGCATTCAAATACTGTATAAGAATATAATAGAATTTTATTTAAGAGTATATTTATATAAGTAATCGAAAATCAGTGCCAAATGTCAAATAAAACTATTAATATATAATTTATGAAATCTATACTCAAATTCCTGAATGCAATCAAATTCAATCACATAATAGAGTGAATCGATTTAATTATAATAATAATGTTTGGAATGTTAATTGCAAGGATATATTTGAGTTCATAAAAATCAATACTGTATTGTTATGTATGGTATATACAGTTCTGTAATATACGATCTATTAATGAATAATAAGTCAAATACACTATTAATTGAATATTGAATTCATATAATTCAATATATAAACTGTAATTATCTTTAGCCTTGCCTTAGGTTTATCTCTTTAATTATTAATTAATACAGACGTGAAAAGTAACAAATCTTTAAACAAATAAATTATACATTGACTGGAATTCATTAAAAAAGAAAGTAATGATTGTATACTACATTATAAATATGAAGACTAATGAACAGAAATTGCATTCATTTCACAAAAGTTTAGAAATAGAAGACAAGAATACATGCAATTCAAACAGAAATATTGATCCCATGTAATCTAAGGATTATATCAGGGATAGGGAATGTGAGGGATAATTCTAAAATAATTTATAAACTCATCCACTCTTTCAGAATAATAACCTACTCATGTGCTTTCTTCAATTTAATGAGCATCAAGGTCCTAAAATGGCAAATCAGTTCAATATATTTTGCATTAAAAACAATAAATAAATAGAAAATAAAAATATAATTAATAAACACCAAAATATTGAGTGCCATCACCTATCCTGCCACTACCATGGTACAGTAGTATCATTGTACAGTATCAATGATTTCATAGGACAATTTCTAGTATTCAGCAGATTATTGGTTGCAAATACGATTAATTGTAGTCATCTTAGTCATCAAAACCATCAAAACCAGTCGGAAGAATATATTTAATCCAATTCTTATTGAAAATTAGTTAACAGTAATAATAACTTTGTATTCAATTAAATGATATTTACATTTATATAATAAATACGACAGAAATAAGTGACGCCTTTTTGTTCAAAATAAATGTTTCAATATTTATGAAAATATAAGCAATGAATATCAATATTAACATCTGTCTTTTCAGCTAGTTCATTATTTGTGACTCAAACAGCAAATATCATAAATACTATTTTAGGCAAAAATTCATTAACAGAACTGTGAGAACAATCAATTCAAACGACAATTTTAATGAAAAGAAGCGAAAAATAGCCTTAAATGCCCTGCGTCTGTACCTCTGGGTCAATCAATTGAGAAGAGCAATATCTTATGCAACTATGAGTCAAATGCGAGCGAATTAACTCCGAAGTGGACTTCGGAACTCCTGACTAATGTCTTCAGTCATACTTCACATAAATATTATTTAAAATTTTCTTATTTTTACTCCAGAATTGATTCGACACTAAAAAAGATTTAACACAAGGTTTAAGAAATCGCAAAAACAATCAATCAATCATTAAAACTGTTAAAAATAAAATATTTGTTTTGAATTATCTGTTAAGTGAGAGAAACTTATTTTCTTCACTAGAAATCTGTTTCTTTCTTAATATCATTTTTCTATTCAAATAATCTGCAATCGATTAGACTCGAGAATCACGTTTCAAGTCATAGAGAATATAATTATCGGATAAATAATAATAATAATAATTAGATTAAGTTTGCCTTTAATTAGTCTATTATATAAAAGCCGTTCAAATAAAATAAATCTTAACGTCTGTTCGTCTTCTGAGAGCTGAAAAGTTGAATTACTTTTAATCTCATTTTCTCTTTACCCGATGCTATTTTCGACAAAAAAGGATTCAGAAATAATGAGTGAAATGAAACAATAAATTTTAATTTTTGACAATTACTGTAAGCATTGTTTGTTTGCTAATAGCGTTCGATATTCAGTCTTATCAGTGCCTTATCTGACTGACTGTTCTTACATGTGATGAATGCTATTGAAGAGAAAGCAAAGCAAAGCAAATGCAGTATTTAGTGGAACACATCTGCAGTAGTCATCATAACGTTAGAGAACCCGACAGTTACTAATTTAAGTGCCGATCAATAATAAGGCGAATCAAGAGATAGATAGCGTTCGACTCAAACAAATGCTGTACGGATTGGATGCGAATATATGAGAATATTCACCCAATTATTCAATAATTAACAGACATTTCAGAGCGAGTATTGAGTAATCTTACGAAATGCAAGACAAATGTAATGATTGTCAGAGCAATGATTAGCAATGATTAGCATTGAATATAAACTTTTAGCTCAAAAAGTTTGAATTCTGAATACCGATCGATATATACATACATAAGAGGGGTTACGCCAGAACTTATATGAATGATGAAAGTGATGAATGTCTGTCCACAAAACAGATATCGCACAAGTGGTCACTGAGTTGGACAGAGTGTACAATCATAGGCCGAATATCGTATATATTATACGAAATACAAGTCAACTGTTCGCACAACTAGTTTGCAAAAGAGCTGCAGTTTATTCATTAGACATTACGATCCAACATAACTGTGAGCCCACGTACTGTAGCAGCAGTGCACACATAGACCAGAGCACATACAGAACGAGCTAGCTGGTTCGTTCGCACACAACACAACACAGCACAGCATAGAGATAGACTGTCTATAAGTGGGCAAAGAGCCAATTGATGCCGAGCCTAACAAAACAAGTCTGCACTGTCTAACTCCCGCATCACGCGCTACTCACGCGCATCACCAGCACTGGCGTACAATGCAATAATGGCTGTGTGTTTGCTTGCGTTCGAGAACCAGAATTTTATCGTACGAACTGCTATCGTATTGTGTGTACTCTTCTCTCTCTCTCCCTATCATATACAGTACAAACCGTACATATTATTCGTTAGTTCGTTATATCCGTGCATTAAATCAAATAACTGAGTACTCAGTACTGAGCGAAGGGAAGCGTATTTTTGTTTTCGAAAAAATTAACGAAAATATGAGACACGTATACAGAATATGTATGTGAAGTGCACAGAATGATACAATCCAGGGCAGAACACGACCTCCTGTTTACCTTAGCAACAGTATTGTACTCGAATTAATTGTATGGCAGCTCAGGGAGGCTTACACTTGCGGTCATTAAACGCGTGCAATATTTAAAATGGAGCCAATGAGTCGCAGGTGCCTTAATAACAGGTGCATTCATTCATTTTCATCTGCATGTGCTTTGTGAGCACTGACTGCATGTGCTGTTAGAGTAGTGCCACAAACAGTCTGTACACAACTCTCTACACTCTCCACACTCTCTACTCTGAACTCTATTTCGTTGGTTTGCTTGCAATGCATTACATTATGATAATAGTACTGACGAGAGAATACTGTGGCAAACGATACGATACGACCAGTAGTTGTGTGTTTGAAGCACACAATTGCACTCTAATATTCAGCTCTCATATAATGCACATTCATTTCAGGTGTACAGAGCTTTCTATGCACTCAATATATACGCTCGGATTAACAATAATTGAACAAAACCTGCTTCGCCTCAAGCTTTTAAAACTACAGTCGAAGCACTCAACCAGTCCTTAAGACATAACATATTTACTATTCATTTGATAGAAATTCAAGGAATATTCATAAGAACTAAATTATAAAATATTAATTAATAATTATATTCATTCATACGATTAGTCAAAAACTTATACTTTTTTTTCTCTTATCAAAAAGAGTTTGAGAAACAAAAGGCAACGACTGTTACAGAACTTTAATGGAAATAATGATAAGTTTTTGATTAAAGAGAAATATGAAAACTTTATCTCAACTTTCACTGCATTACATAATCGATTGGTTTCATTGGTTTCATTGCTCTAACATTTCTATTCACTGTATTTTGCATAAAAAGAAAGAAAAATCAAAATAATTGCAAAAGTGGTTTTGGGTTGTCTTCAAATGTCTCGGATAAGGTGTGCGACTGTAATATGAATATTGAGGTGAATATATTGTTCGGGTTCTGACTTATAATACAGAACAGATTTATTTATGTTTTTGTTTGTATTGCACTTGAATATTATGAACGGCTTCCTTGAGGTAACTGTCAAATGCAAACATCACTGCGAAAGACAATTCATTATAAAAACATTTTCGTTCAGATAGAAAGCCAGTGAACAGGAAGGGCAGAGTAGGTACAGAGCCTTTAATGTTTCTAATTAGTGAAGACTTTTAGCCAGACTTATGGTCTTAAATAAGTTTATCAAATGAGTCGATTCTGAGGCTAACTCTTCAGACGCAGTGAATCTCTATTTAAATAATTTTTGATAATTTATATGAATTTTAATGATTAGTCTCCAAAACACAAGTCTGACGGCGAGTATATCAGACTCTGATTGCTTAGTGAATAAAAGGTGATTCGCACCAATGGATGTGTCGGACGTCGTGGCAGTGAACAGTTGTGAGAGCTGACAGACTTCCGTCTTTTGGAGGCATTCATGTTATTAATGGGAGAAATGGCACGAATGCGAGCCATCCAAGCAATGGAAGCGCCGGGATATGCAATGCGTGCTATTTGGCAGAGAATGCGATTGTCAACAACTGGACTCGCATTCAACGGCTCTTATTATCTCGATTCCCACGAAAATGCGAACTCAGATGGAAATAAAATAACTATTTCTACTCTGCATTCAAGAGCTGTTTCTTCTCTGTCTCTCTCTATCATAAACCTAGAGTTGGGTTCGGTTTACGTGCTTTTGCAACCAATGCATTGCCAGTGCATCTAAAACTTAAAGCACTGGTAGTCAGAGCTGATAAATATGAATGCGTGAGAAAAGAAACGCATAGAAAACCAACTTTCCTCGAGATAGCAAAAGCAATAGATTCTAACCATTTGTATAAAATTATTATATTTTGTCTTATATTTAATTCACATTTTTGTTCATTTTGTTTATAACTTAATGTTCAGAGCAATGGAGCTCTGCTGCGCTAATATCACAATAGATAGATAGATAGACAGTGAGAATAATGAAGACTTTGATAAAGATTTTTGTTGACCAACCAATCAGATGATTGTCTGGCACTGAGAAATCACAATTCAAAATGTGATTCTTATTCACAAACAAGCATTCAATCATTTTTGTACTCATTTTTTTCAGTCTAAAGGCATGACTAAGTTTAAGGAATGTTTTTGCTGTAAAATACAGATTCAAAAAGCCTTTCATTTTAAATAAATATATTTTTTTCAATTAATTTTTTCTGTTGCGACCGAAATGTGAATTCAATTCAATATAACATTGTATCTGAAGTCTAATGTCAGCTCTTCTACCAAATGGCAGCAATTCTGGTAATACAACTGTGCGATGGGATGTGCACAGTTCACATCACATCACGAGTTACACTTGACATCACGTACTCCTATAAACAATACAATACAACAGCGGTTCCCAACTTTGTTCTGTTGCACTGATGCGCAAGGTGGTCTACTAGAACTTATACTAAAATGTTGCCCTTCTCTGGCTTAGATGTGGCACAGGTTAGTTATGTCCAGAGGAAACCAGCTTTCAATCAGGGTTCTTAAAATGAGTTTCAAGCTATATGTGAATCATCAGAGTATCATTGGTTCAATTCACTTAAGATATACTCATTTTCTTACTGTTTGTCAACACTTAGTAAACATTTTTTCTCATGTCATCAATACTCTACTCGTCAGTTCTGTCATAGTATATATTCACTTTATAGGGTCTGCCCAAAAGGAACGTTGACACGATTGGCTTATAAGCCACATTTTGGCTGAGCTTAGTTATGTCTCTATTTAGTTGCACTCGAATTAATAGATATATCAAATCACTCGATGAAATCATGACTGAAAATAAGTAATTCTCGAATAAACTTGAAATCGACTCATAATTCTTGACCAGTACTTAAAAATACATTCGTTTCCAGCTTTAAAAGCTTTCCATCACTTTATCCTATCGGCGCTGTAATGGGTTGAACTTAGGAGAGGAGCTTGAACATACTTAAATCTGATCCTCAACTCATAAAATGCAAATTACTCCAGGAATGAGCACATGAATGAAATGACACTCGTCAGGGGGGGCTCGTACTAAAATTCTGATTGCCATAGATTGCAACAGAATCGATATGGTCTGTGTCAATTTAAGGTCAATTAAGTCAGGAACTCATTTGAGGCTTAATTGATTTATATAGATTTAAGGCAATTTATATGCGTCTTATGCGTCAGGTTTTAGGGTAAGTATAGACAAGTGATGTGATAAGTGATGGACTGAAAGGAGAGGACAGTGTCTGACATGAAAGTGACCGAAAAGCAAACGACAATAAAAAGTAAACAAATTTTTATTCCAAATCCCTATCTATTGGTCTGTTTAGGAATGTCTGCATTCACTCGAGTGTAGCACTAATTGAATCCAAATTTTTGGCTAAAGATTTGCTTTTCATGAGATCTGCAGTGCTTTCGGTTTGCCTTCAGTTCACATCCATTTTCACAGCCCTTCAGCTGATGTTTGAAAACTACTGCTGTTATTGAAGAGAATCTGAGAATCGATTTGCAGTTTTATTGCTGAGAACCATAAACTGCAAGCCTTATAGGCCTGGCATAGCATAGCCATAGCCATAGCACAGGCACATCACAGCATAGCACAGACACAGCACAGGCATTGCAATGGAGAGCTGCAGAGCGTGCGAGCATTTCATACGTGCAAAACAAGTCAAGGATAAGCTCGAGAAACAAAGGCATAGACTACACAAGAATGACTACATGTGCTCCAGAACTGCAACCAATTCGTAAACTCACACAAAAACTGATCGATAGAATAGAAGAAAAAAATAAAACTAATCTAAACTCAATTTTTTTTATGACCATTGCTTGGATTCACTGAATATAAACGTTAGATTCAGTGGTGTATCGAATGCGTGCACTTTTATAGCGCACCTGCACTGCACTGCACTGGCTATGGCTATACACCTGCATCAGAGCTGAGGGCTAAACACGTATCGCTGCCGCTGTCGTGCAGTCGACACAACTGAGCAAAACTCCGGCGAAAACTACTTATAATTAGGGTTTTTGAAGATTAAATTTTACATAAATTTCACTGAAATTTACTGAAATATTTCACTCCAAAAGTATATTTCATTTGAGTAAAATTTAGTGAAATATAATATCCTGGTATTTATGAAAGTTTGAAAACCAGAAATTAGCTAGAACACGTGTTTTTATTTTTAAAATGTTTTTGTAATATAGTGTTACTCATTATTTTTGATTTATTTGACATTAAAAAAATAGAAGCGATTTAGTGAATATGTTAATGAAATAAATGGTAAAAATTGCTTCAGGGTTTTGTGCTGAGGCATTTAGTATGATAATATAACCAGGACCAAAGACTAACTTATATTCTTAAAAAAATAGTTGACAATTAATTAGTTGAAACATTATTTGTAATTTATAAATAAAAATATATTTTTCACTTTTAGATTAAATATTTCAGTATTCAGTCGAATATTTCACACGAATTTAGATGACATGAAATTTTAAAAGCCCTACAAAACCCTAATAATAAAAGCAGACATTCATTGCATTGTCGTTCTCTCTCTTCCCTCCCTTTAAAAGTACTGCACAGATACTATTGTACTTGTTAGCAGGTTCATTTTGCACAGGTTGTCCAATTGATAATTGAGCCGATAGAACCGTTGGTTCACTTTATTTTGAGCAATATTTCAGTTTAGTTTAGTTAAACTTCTTTACAGTATTTTAGTTAAGAGAATAAGAAATCAATTTTGAAACTGAAGTTCACTTCAATTGAATGATAATTATCTTAAATATACAGTATTTGTAGAGCGTATGGATGTGCAGAGGGAAGGGCTGGACAGTCAGTCACCAGTGTTTACTCTGTATGCTCTCAATGGCAATGAGAGTGAGCATAGCTAGATTGAACATGGTCACATTGATAAGAGTGAACAGAGTGAACAGGGTGATTTATGGATGTTAGCGATAGAGAGTATACGAAAATAAACAGAGTCTTAGAGAACAACATAAGAGTACAAACCATTGCTTCGCTGTCTGTGTCTCCAGTGGTGGCCAACAAATAGACATTGAGTAGAGTTGAAGCCAATCACAGATTCATATGAATTAAGACGAGAACTGAGTTTTGGACAAAATCTTTCATTTGATGACACGTTTAGCAGTCATTCAATTCGGACCACAATATTCACATTCAATAACGTCTGACAAAACAGAATATTGTCTGCTCTGACAGACAGATAGAGTGGACGTTATTTGTTGTCAATCACTATGAATACAAACAAGAATTTAATGAATGAAATAGTAATTAAACTAAAAAATAATGAATTTCTTACAGTTTTTCTATAAAATCTTATAAAAGTATTTATATTTTGATAGAATTAGCACTAATTCTGTAATTAATTCACAGATTATTTGTGAAATTGAATGAAAATCATTGAATTCTGACTTATGTTTGATTTAATAGTTATAACTTTTAATTAATAAACAATTTATAATTCACAGTAATTAAGGAATAAATAGATATTGAGTTCAGTTTAGCACAACTTATAGCAAAGAATCGATAAGTTTTGCAAAGCTTTAAAGTTTTTGAATCTTTCGCTCCATTGCTGACAATTAGTGCCAATTATTATACGTTTAATAACTGAATATCAATGGAATCGTTGAATAAATTTATTTATTTATTAATTATATTATTTTCTATAACTCTTTTGGTTAAATCATTTGATGTGAGAGTAGATGAAAGTGACTTCGAAGACGATTATCTGTTGCCAAGCCTTCAGATCGTTTTGCTGATCCATCCCTACAACAAAGTTTCAGTCCTTCCCTTCAGTTTGGGATCAATTGAACAGCAATTATATCCAAAACACAGAATCAAACTATGGATTCGAACAGAACTTCTGACAAATGATAAGACATCTAAAGATCAGAAGAATAAACAACTTTTTGAACAAATAATTGAAATGAATGGACAGACAGTTGAAATGTTGAGGAAATGGATTCGAGAGAATCGGAAGCAATACAATGACATTGAGTTTGTTTTAGGACACGATTCCGTCGAAGATCTGAATGAAGACAAGTATTGGACGACTAATCGGTTTAAACACATAATCCAAATGAAAAGCTATGGCTTTGAGATATCGCACAGAAATTGGGCTCAATTTGTGCTTTTCATCGATTCTGATGTCGTTCTCACCAATAGTCAAGTGTTTAGGTGTCTGACCCGAAATGAAGACATGATAGCAATGGCGCCAATGCTCTACTCTTTGGGCACGTATTCTAACTTTTGGGCCGGAATTACAGAAAAGGGTTATTACGAACGAACCGAAGATTATTTGCCGATTTTGGAGAGACAACGGTTGGGAGAGTTTGTCGTTCCTATGATTCACTCCTGTCTTGTCGTCAACTTAAGGCATAAGAAGGCCTTTGGACTGACGTTCGACTCGCGACAGATCGTCGAAGAGTTGTCGCCATTCGATGATATCATTGCTTTCGCCAAATCGGCCAAAATTAATGGAATCGACCTCTACATCAACAACAGAGAGGTTTGGGGTTATATTCCGCCTCCGATTGATGGCATCAATTCAACCGATGCTATAGAACAAGACGTCATAGACTTAGAGCTCGAGTCGTTAGTCGAAGGCCCGGACTTCCCGATCGCTTCTTCACTATTCAGTTATGTGAAGCGCCAGAAATCGGACCGATTGGGTGTCGACGCCGTGTTTGTCATTAATCTGATGCGAAGACATGAAAGACGGCAACGAATGATTAGATGCTTAGAGTTATTGGGCATTGAGGCCACTGTGCGGACAGCAGTCGATGGAAATGACTTGACTGAAGCAGTCATTCAATCGAAAGGTATTCAAGTAATTGAAGGATATTTGGATCCGTACCACAAGAGACCCATCACTTACGGCGAAATCGGATGCTTTCTCTCTCATTACGCCATTTGGACGGATATTATTGATGAGAATCTCTCGAAAGTCATTGTACTCGAAGATGACGTCAGGTTTGAACGCAATTTCAAGAATCGGTGGCAAAAAGTGTTATCACTGTTCGACTCAAATAAATACGATTTCCTATATTTGGGCCGAAAAATACAGAACTCGAGTAATGAAACACTCATTGATGGCATCTTCGCTGCGCCGGCATATTCTTATTGGACCATTGGGTATATGATAACCAGAAGGGGCGCTCAAAAGTTGATCGATGCCAGGCCTCTGTCCAAAATGATTCCGGTCGATGAGTTTCTGCCCATTATGTACGACAGACACAGTGACCAACAGCTCAAACAGCACTTTGCGAATCGGAATCTGAGAGCTTTGAGTGCAAACCCATTACTCATATTCCCCACGCATTACGTCGGAGACAATCAGTACATCAGTGATACTGAAGAGTCGAATAAATTGGAGACCGAATCAGTCGACGACAACAGTCATCCAAAACACACAGAATTTTAAACCATTTCTACTCAAAGAAGTCAGTTCTGGTCATTCATTCATTTATTCGCACAATTATCTTAATCTGAAGCCAACCTGAGTTTAGAGCTTTCATGTGATTCACGCATAACATTCTGGTCATCACCTCTTGCTCTCCATTTAGGGCCAACACTGCCCATCCTTTCTAGGCTTGTATCGGGACCTGAGCCACACAAGTGGACCCACTCTATCAGCGACTCTAATCACTAGTCCAACGCTGACTGAGCTCTGTTGGCTTTAGCTTTAATATTAGTAATTATACTCTAAATATGTGCCAAATGTGCAAATCATTCAATCATTGTTTAGCTTTTTTTTAAGTGTTTGATACAATCGATGCAATAATTGTGACCAAAGATTAAAATATGTTTTCTATTAATTTTTACACAATAACTGTCTGACAATTAAATGTCTGTTCAAATAAATAAAATTCTTATTTTTTTCTTTTCAATTAACTTCAATGATATATAACTTGTTGGGAAAGATAATTGAGTAAAACATAATTATTACCCCGATCACTATTAATTTAGAAATTCTTCAATGATCCGTTACATTTTGCTAGCCCTAGCAAGCTAATTTTATTCATAAGCTGATCCGAAATTGATGAATTCTAAAGCTGATTGAAAATTGATGTTGGTGGGTAAGAGGTCAGTGGCCTCAAAACTTAAATTGTAGCTTTCAAATTGGAGGGTTATTTTTGTATTAGACATGAATTTGATAAACGATTAAATTATTGTATTCGACATTCAACTGATTATTTTTGCCGAACATATAATTGATTTGATAGCGATCTGAATGCGAACCAATATTTATTCAATTAGACAAACATTACTTCATTTCTAGCTATAAGTCTGTTATATAAGAAATAAATGCAATTTATATAAAAGTGCGTTCAAAAGGAGAGTTCATCATAACTGCAGTCATTGTGAACGCAAAATAAGATCGATTGCAGACAAACAGAATCAGTAAATATATTTAATAATAATAATAATAAGCTATTATTAAAAGCAAGTTATGATAATTTTTCTTCGACTCCAATATCTTAATGACTATAAGAAACAACAAATATTTGAATGAATTTGCATTAAAGCCTACACTTATTGCTCATAAACTTATAAAAGCTTTCTTCAAAATATTCTGACTTTAGTTCTTGAAGTTGTTCTGCCATTTGTGACAACAAATTATCAATTGAATAATGAATTTTCAGCTGAGGTTCATCTCTTTCACAGCGATTTACGCCATAATCCTTATATTCTCAATAGTTTTTCAATCGTGTGAAGCAAACGGTAATTATTACTCAAAATATTTAATTTTATTTAATTTATTCTCACTTTTAATCAGAATTTTGTTTGAGTTTTAAGAAATATTTGTTCAGAAACTATAAAATGAGTTTAATTTTGTGACAGAGACTAAAATGACAGAGAGTTTCAAGTACTGTGTCTTTTAATATACCGGTAATAAAAGCTTTACTAAAGATAATTCAAAATTATAGGCAAAAAATGTCAACAATATGGCCACTCATGTCTTGGAGGACATGGAAAAAGGAGCGATGAAATGTCCCAGGGAGTGGTACAGCAGAATTCAGAAATGCTAAGAATAAATGACCCGGTTTTGAATAGAATGGCAAACCTATTGAGGTTTTTGGTCACACAAAGGATGGATACAATGCAACGACACTCGGCTCAGTTCGACTCAGATCTGCCGAACAGAGAGGAATTGGATGCCATCAGAAAATGAATGAATAATATTCTTAACTTGTGGTCAACTTTCATATTCAGGACTTCCTCTCACAATGCAACCAATACCTAATCGTCCCCAACACCATTGCTCTGCATCCTATCCCTTCACAGTCCACTCGTCCATTGGCTATAGATTTTAAGTTTATTTATCGATATTTGTATATTTAAGTTATTGTTCATATGATTTATGTAGTCTATTATACATAACCCGAACTCCATTAAAACCCGTCTCAAAACAATTAAAAGCTTTTCAATCAATTATATTATCAAATATAATATTCAACATAATATTTAAAATATCATTAAATAAAGTCTAATTCAAGAATCTCTCTGACAGTGAGAGCGACTGCAAATGAGTTGTCAGAAAAAATGCAGAATTAATGTTGACTTTAATGCTGTTTTGAATACTATTAAATGCTTTATAACTGTATTCAACAAATTTAAGAATTTTATGTGATATAAGTGAAAGCCTAATGAATTGGTTAATGAGTTTTAAAGCTATAATTTATTTGAAAGCCATTCGTACTAATAATCTAATGCTTTACTTATAAAACTATTTATCTTAACATTTATTACTTGTATTAAATTCTGTAATTTATTCGATTATTTCTTAGTTATAATTAAAAAAAATTTGTTTCTAAAACAAAATATGTATTTATCGAACAACAGCTAAATCATACCAAGGATGATCTTTAATTCTTGCCTGAGCTTATTGATTGAAGAATTGAACTAAGGATTGCGAAAATTAAAAAATACATAATATGTATAGAATATTCTGTTCAATCTTTTTCTTTTCCTTCTCTAAACTTTATAATCTTTTTTCCGCTGGTTTTTGGTTTAAATAATTTAATTTCCTTTTCATTCATATCTTTACTATTTTTCTGTTGATTTTCGCCATTCGTTTCCATTTTCTTAATCGTGTTTTCGATTGCTTTTCTGTCAATATCTTTGATATCTTTATTGATGTCGACTAATGATAATTGAATTGCAATTCTTGTTTCGATGTCTTCATTATAATTACCATTATTTAGATCGCAATCATTCCATTCGTTTGGTTCCGTCGATGACTTAATTTCTTCTTCAAATTCAAGTTCAATCAAATCTTCGATAAGAGTTGACTTATTCGTACTTTTTATTAAATAAATATAAATATAATTCTTATCGATTCCAAACATTGCTTCAAATGCTCTCAGTTTTTGTTCATTCTTTTGGCTTTCTTTTCCAAAACTTATAACATCTAAACTCAAATCTGGTCTTAAACTCAAATATTTCAGCAGATTTTGAGCAAAATTTTTCAAATCTTGTTCTGAATTCTGTATAAAATTCTTTACGAATACAATAATTCTTTTGCGTAAAGTGTGAACTGTTTTTAGTGATTCAATTGACTTCTGAAGACAACCAATAAAATTGAATTCTTTTTCGATAATAATTTCATTCAAACATTTCTCAATTGAATTCAAATCATTAGTAAAATTATGGACTAATTCTGCTTTTGTTGATGTTTTCAAAATTGCGATTTCATTTTGATTATCTCTGAGCCATATCTTATCGCAAATATATTTAATCGCTTTCTTCTGTTGTCTTAATATTAGATTATTTTCTTCGTCGGATAGGAGTTCGTCGAACCCATTGTCCGCACAAATGATAACGCTTTCCATAATTTTAATTTAAATCAACTCAATTTTCAGCTTAAAACCAATTTTATCGAATCGAAAATTTAAACCAATAATAATTATTAGTGTCCAGTCAATTGTTGAATCGCGAGAAATTTTCCAGAGAATCTAATTTATGACCATGCATATTTTTGGAATAGTTATCAATATACAGGCTGTACAAGATGTACAGTTAGACTAGGAATAAACTGAAACTCTGATAGTGATGCTTCACTGCCAACACATAATGAACCTGAATGTACGCCTTGATCAAATTTTTATCACCACTTTCTTTAGAAATGGTGATTATAAATTCGGTCGAGTACCCCCCCCCCCACCCCCCCACCCCCCCGAGAAAAGGGAGGGAAAGGTCTTTGCTAACAACGGGATAGGCTAGAGAGGTCTTTGCTAACAACGAGAATTAGAAGTTCTTTATTAACAAAGAGACCTTGGAAGGGAATGTCTTTACTAACAACAGGATAGATGGTTAGGATATAGGTCTTTGCTAACAACGAAAATTTAAGCTAGAGGAGGTCTTTGCTAACAGCGAGAAAATGTGTGAAATTTTATGAAAAAGTAGTGAAAAATGTAGAAATTTTATGAAAAAGTAGTGAAAAATACACAAATTTGATGAAAAAGTAGAGAAAAATGCAGAAATTTGATGAAAAACTAGTGAAAAATGGAGAAATTTGATGAAAAAGTAGTGAAAAATACACAAATTTGATGAAAAAGTAGTGAAAAATGGAAAATTTGATAAAAAAGTAGTGAAAAATACACAAATTTGATGAAAAAGTAGTGAAAAATGGAGAAATTTGATGAAAAAGCAGTGAAAAATGGAGAAATTTGATGAAAAAGTAGTGAAAAATGAAGAAATTTGATGAAA
>JAQIWA010001778.1:0-16290 GCA_034693305.1 Eueremaeus valkanovi | reverse complement strand
TCGACTGTCTCTAATCCGAATCTATTGATTAGCTTTAGTTTCATTTCTGTAAAATTATCCTCGCAATAATTTTCGACGTACCAATTCAAGGCATCGTCTTCCAGAAAGTTACCTTGCATAACTGATTTCTGACTGTCTTTCCAATTATAGAATTTAGCAATCATTTCAAATCTTTTTAACCAGTTATCGATTGAGACTTTGTCTCCAGAACCTTTAAATATTTGAATTCTGGGCTTACTATTAGATGATCGTTGAGATGAGAATTGATCCTGGTCGTTTTCCGCATCTGATTCGGAGACACTTAGCACTTCATTCTGATGAACAGAATCACTTTCACTATTCCCGATTCTTTCGGTTTGAGTAGAGATTCCAGTAGTTGTCCGGGTAGAATTCCGTGTCCTTATTCCAGCTGATTCCTGATCCGTCTCCTCATTTCGATTCTTTCGATTCCGACCCATCCTTGTCTTTAGAAGGCTTTTTTGGCGGTTGCTTTGGTTTTTTCGGATCCTTTTCGGGGGCTGTTTTGGTTTGTTTGGGTCCTCGTTTTCCTTGTTGGATTCGTTAGAATCGGATCTTTGCAATGATCAAGATCAATTAGAGCACAACAATCCTGCCGACTTGTAAACTTATCGCTGTTTTAATTACAGTTTATAAAAAATAAATGATTTTGCAGTCGATGTTTAACTTTTAAAAACTTTATTTTATTTTGAATCAAATAATTGTTTACAGTTTAGTACAAAAATATTGTTAGAATTGAAGTGAACACAAACGAGTCGATCCTTAGAATGAATTTAAAACCTGTTTATATAGTAAGTAATCCAGGTTAGTTTAGTTTAGTAAACAATGATCAGATCAATACTTTTTGTTTTGACCTCAAAAAGATTAAATTTAGAAATAGTTCTTAGGATTAGGTTTCGATACAATGCTATAGTTAATACAAACTGTAAATAGAGTTTAGACTAAAATTAGGATTTTATTGAACTTATTTTGAATGAATATTTAGTCTTCTTAGAACTGTAACTATTAATACAATCAATATTTAGAATAATATTCTAGAGTAAAATGAATGATAATTATAATAAGTTTAATTATTACAGTTTATTTTTAATATACTTTACATCCCCTGTCTTTAAGCCATTTGACCAGGGTTACATAATCTTAGTTTTGAGATGTGAAAGATATCTGAATTTTTTCCCTTTTTGTCACATTCGACCTGGTAGGAAACTTCAGATAACTTTTTTACAATTTTAAAAGGACCTATTAATAATGGCTCTAACTTTTTCCGAGAAATATCATTCTTATTCTCTACATACACAGAATCTCCTATAGAAAATTCTGTTCGAATATGATTCTTATCATAGTAGATTTTGTTTATTTGATGATTCTTAATACTATTCTGTAGAGCAAATTCTCGTGCATTCTCTATGGTTATGTCATAGCCATTATTAAAAGTTTCAAATGGTTTAATGCCAAAAAGTAAAAATTTGGGAGTGAACTGGGTAACATTATGTGGGCTATTATTATATTCTTCAATACATTGATTAAGAAGTTTAGGCCAACAAATATTCTGATTCTGTTCATTTAGTTTACATCTCAGCCTGGTCATTATAGTCTGATTGACCCGTTCGCATAAACCATTTGATTGAGGGCAATTAACTGTAGTGAACATTAATTTTATTGAATTTTTTTCTAAATAATTACAGAATTCGTTTGATTTGATACCAGTGTATCTGTCAGCCAAAATTAACCTAGGTTTATTTGACTGACTTACAATTTTTATGAGAATAATGAAGTCTTGCGCTTTGAGTCTTTGAGCACAAAGTCCACACATACCTTGTAAAATGATCAATTGCCAGATGAATATACTGTTTTCTAGAATTATACCCAGATAATCCACCTATGGTATCAATAGCTACAATTTCAAAGGGCTCTTTTGCGGGACCTAGTTGGGATAATTCACCCAATTTTTTAATTCTATTGAATTTGTTCTCTTGACATATGTTACAGTTTTTAACGAATTTACTAATTTTTTCAGTCATTTTCGGAAAATAAAAAGAACTGTAAATTAATAATAGAATCTTTTTAACGCCAATATGACCGAATTCTTTATGGAATTTTTCAACCAATTTATTTACTAAAGAATCCGGTACATATATTCTGTGTAGGTTATTTTTAACTCTAATTATCAGACCGTTTTCTATTATACATTTTTTAGGAATATTCTGTTGAAATTCTTTTTGTGATTCAATTATTTCACTTTTTTCTAATAGATTCACAATTTTTATATATTCTTTATTAGAATTAGCCTCTAGTACTGGATTCCGGCTTAGGCAGTCAGATTCTGCATTATTCTTACCTGGAATATATTTAATGTCAAAATTGTACTGGCTTAATTTTAGGGACCAATTGAAAAGTCTAGAATTAGGTTTTCTGATTGATTTCAACCATCTTAAAGGGTTGTGATCGGAATATATTAGGAATTTTTTCCCATATAGGTAATGGTGCCAATATTCTATAGATTCTACTATAGCAAGGCACTCTAATTCTGTAATGTCATAATTCTTTTGATATTCTATTAATTTGCGTGAAAAATATGCAATAGGATGTAATTTGTCATCAGATTGCATTTGTTTCAACACAGCACCAATACCTAGTTTAGATGCATCGGTGAATAATACACATTCTTGATCAGGGTTATAAATAGCAAGAATTGGATATGAAATCAAATATTCTTTAATTAGCTCAAATGATTTATTACAGTCTTCAGACCATAAGAATTTATTACCTTTCTTCAATAAAGAATAAAGTGGTCCTAATATTTTGGGTGCATTTGGAATAAATTTGTGATAATAATTGACCTTTCCTAAAAATTGTTGAATCATTTTTATATTCTGAGGAATTGGGAAATTCTTTATTGAAATCAAATTATCATTAATTGGAGTGAATTTATTTTTAGTTATATTATGACCAAGGTATTGCACACTTTTTTGCGCAAATTTACACTTGGATATTTTTAATTTAATATTTTCTGATTCTAAAGCTTTAAGAACTAATTGAATATGATTTAAGTGTTCTAAGAATGTTCTGGAATATATCAATAGATCATCCATATAGTTTTTACAGAATCGAAACAAATTATGCTTTTTAAGAATATTCTGTATAATTCTTTGAAATATCATTGGACTATTTTTATAGCCGAAAGGCATTCTAAGCCATTCATAGTGTTCATTCATTGTCACGAATGCTGTTTTATGAATATGATCTGGATGCATTTTCACATGCCAGAATCCACTTGTTATATCCAGTGTTGTAAAATATTCTGAATCATATAACTGATCTATAATATCGTCAAAAAGTGGGAAGGGGAAATTATCTGATATTGCAATTATATTCAGTTTTCTGAAATCTTCACATAACCTAGCTCTCTTTCCTTCATCTTTCTTATCAGCAAGTGTTATGGGGAAAGCATAGGGACTAAACGATTTTCTGATAAAATTATTCTGCAATAAATTCTTGATATTCTCATCAATTATATTTTGATCAAATTGACTACATCTGTATGGTCTGAGATGAATTGGATTTTTATCTATCAATTCTATTTTACAGTTTTCTGTATTAATAGAACCGATATCATATTTAGATTTAGAGAATATTCTTGAAAATTTATTTAGAATTTTATTAATCTGATCAGAATCAGTTTCATTTAATTCAGAACTTATTTCAAAACTGTCATTTATTAATTGAGTATAATTAACATTTAGTTTTAATTCATTTATTTCTGAGAATTTGAAAACTGTACCAAAATATTTATTATTATTTGAATAGTTTGATATAATTTCTTCTTTATTTTCTTTTATATTCTGAAAAATTCTTAAATCAGTATTTATATCTAATTTGAACTTTTCTATCAAATCTAATCCAATTAAAATATTTTTGTTACAGTTTTCAATGACATATATTTCAGATTCTTCTGATATGACACCAATAGTTAGATTAATTATTACACGACCTAAACATTTATTAGAATTAGCAATAGATTTATAAATCAAATTTTCATTTTTATTTTTAGTTATTTCTAACTGTAATTTATTAACTAATTCAGAATTAATCACTGATACATTTGCACCAGTGTCAATTATAGCCTCAAATATTTTATTATTTATTATTGTGTTTATTTTAATTAGAGGCTTATGCTTAGGTCTAACTATTAGTTTAAATCGATTCTGTTGATGTCATTTTCAGATTCTGAGTCATCTTTTTCGACAACATTTACAGATTTAGGCTGAGTTTGATTCTGGGCATTTTTACCCTTATTCCGGCAATCATTACCCCAATGGTAACGATTCTTGAATCCGAGATTTTCACAGATTCTGCAGGGATTTGGGGGTTTATTTTTAGTCTTATTCTGATTCTGTGAATTCTGTTGATTTTGGGAATTCTGCTGATTCTGTGAATTCTTACCCTTATTAGCCTCAAACTTATTAAAATTCAGATTCTGTCTTTTATAATTATTGTCTGCAGTTTTGGCTATGGTATAGAATTCTGCAAATGTCTTAGGTTTCACTGCAGTAAAGCAATCAATCATTTTATTCGGTAAACCTTGAATCATCAGCGGAATAATCTGAGATTCTGTGAGTTTTGCTAAAATACCCAATCTGCGCTTAGACTCAAAGTACATTTTTATACCAGATTTTACGTCATATTTCAGATTTACGAATTCTACAATTGGTTCGACTGTCTCTAATCCGAATCTATTGATTAGCTTTAGTTTCATTTCTGTAAAATTATCCTCGCAATAATTTTCGACATACCAATTTAAGGCATGTCTTCCAGAAAGTTACCTAGCATAACTAATTTTTGACTGTCTTTCCAATTATAGAATTTAGCAATCATTTCGAATCTCTTAAACTAATTATCTATTGAGACTTTGTCTCCAGAACCTTTATATATTTGAATTCTGGGCTTACTATTAGATGATTGTTGAGATGAGGATTGATCCTGGTCGTTTTCCGCATCTGATTCGGAGACACTTAGCACCTCATTCTGATGAACAGAATCACTTTCACTATTCCTGATTCTTTCGGTTTGAGTAGAGATTCCTGTAGTTGTCCGGGTAGAATTCCTTGTCCGTATGTCCGTTGATTCCGGAACCGTTTCTTCATTTCGATTCTTTCGATTCCGACCCATCCTTGTCTTTAGAAGGCTTTTTTGGCGGTTGCTTTGGTTTTTTTGGATCCTTCTTCGGTGGCTGTTTTGGTTTGTTCGGGTCCTCGTTTTCCTTATTTGATTCGTTAGAATTCGATCTTTGCATTGATCAAGATCACTTTAGGCACAACTATCCTGCCGACTTGTAGACTTATCGTTACTTTTGTTACAGTTTATAAAAAATAAATGATTTGCAGTCGATGTTTGAAACTTTTGAAAAACTTTATTTTATTTTGAATCAAATAATAGTTTACAGTTTAAGTATAAAATAGTGTATAAATTGATGTGAATACAAATGAGTCGATATTAGAATGAATTTTAATCTTATTTATATAGTAATGTTAACAAGGTCAGTTTAGGTCAGAAAACAATAAACAGATCAATACTTTTAGGTTTGACCTCAAAAAGATTAAAGTTAGGAATAGTTCTAAGGATTAACTCTCGATTCAATACTAGTGTTAATACGAACTGTAAATAAAGTTTAGACTAAAATTAGGATTTTATTGAACTTATTTTGAATGAATATTTAGTTTTCTCAGAACTGTAACTATTAATACAATCAATATTTAGAATAATATTCTAGAGTAAAATGAATGATAATTATAATCAGTTTAATTATTACAGTTTATTTTTAATATACTCTACACATGTAAACGTATTGATGAAACCTATGAATAGATGAGATAATCATAAAAATCAAAACTATGTTAAAATAATGTCTTTTCAAAATTATACCTGACAACCGATTTATCCTTCAGAGTTGGCCGGGTAGGTTTGAATATTGTTAAAGCCATCAACTGTAGGGGATTAAGAATATAGTCATTAGTAATATTAGTAATTGTTTAGTATTTTAAAAACATACCAGGTTAATAATAACTTGATCATACAGGCAATCAGACTTCATAGTATCGACGAATAGCTCAAGCAATTCAAATAGGTTTCGATTACAGTATTTAATTGAATTCATCTCTATTTTAATCGATTTATTATTGCTCTGAAAGTTGTGAATGAAATTGTTAGCAAAGATTTCGACGATTTTCATCACTATATAAAATGTAGGTAATGAACCAGGTCATTTTTCGCTTAATTATACTTGCAATTTTCCATATCCAGTGTTGTTTCTCAAAATTATAATCACTTATAAATTGAATGAAATTCAATTCGACGGCAGAATACTTAAGGAGTAAGAGTTGGTCTTCAGAACAAATATCTCTGAATTGACTCAAATTTTTACACATTTTCACAATTTTTTTGATTTCATTTTCCAACTGATTGGCCCAAATATCACATGCATTCAAATAATCAGTGATTTTCACTGACCAACTAATTGATGTGTTTTCTACTGACAAATGATTGGTTGCGTTCAATAGTTCAGTCAATTTATTGCATTCATATTCATTGAAATTATTCATATAATCACTGATCGGACCGATTATAGTCATAACTGATCTCTCAATTTGTGTCGTCTTTTGCTTAAAGTCTTCAAAAATGTCTTTCAATTCAATCTTCAAATTATAAAATAATAACTCTTTGACCTCTCTTTCAATATCTAATTCATTCATATTTTTACTCTGAATTATCTTCTCAATCAGATCACCATGCTCATCTTCCATTATGTTAATGCCTGGTGCTTCTGTTGATTCACATAAAATTTTGACTGAATTATCAATAATAGACTTATTATTGTTTGTAATTATTTTGATTAAACTATTGTTTTCAATATGTCTTCTAATCCTTTCGCGACATTGTTTCTCATTTAGAACACATTCCTATTAATAAAGATAATATAATTTGACTCCGAATAATAAACTTATCAAAAACTACCTGTTTCATTCCAAGGTCGAAGCACTTTTTCAACCGGCACGCCTGACATAACTTCCGGGTATTTATCTCTATTTCACATTCACCAGAATATTTGCATTTGTAATCCTTAATAAACATTATAATTTAATTAACAAAAAATCAACCCGACTTACTTCAAAAATTCTATTCACCTTGTCAAAAACGATACATCGCCTAAAAAATGTTTTGCACGAAACACACGACAGAACTGTATAATTATAGCCTATTTTTAAACAAAAAAATTATTATTATTCACATTGTCTTGAAAAATATGCTTAAAATGTTTGCTTGAAAACAAAATAATAAAATCATTTTACCTGGCGCTTTATCACCACAAATGCAGCAGCTTTTCATCCGTCTCATTCTAAATCTTTCTGTTCCAATACCTAGAACTTCAAATATCAAAGCAAAATACTAAATGTTCGTGGATAAAAGTTTTTGTTTTTAGACATGTGTCTTGTGTTGCAGTGATTGTCATAAAATATACTTTAATCAAATAATTTTCCATTACTTGAAATTGATTTATCCTTGAATCTAATTGAGATAACCTAGTATCAAGGTCAAATCTTATCAGATATATATTGTAAGATATGATTAGATATTATATAAATTAAAGTTTAAAATGAAAGATAAGCCGGTCGTATGACTTTTGAGTCAACACCTAATGCTGACACAGCATCCGGTGTTGAGTTAAGTCATACGACCGGCCGCTTGTGTTAAAGTATATAATTGTATGTGAGAGCGATTAAGCTCTCAATATATAGTTTTATTCAATAAAATAAAGTTAAAGTTTTATATAAGCAAAAGCCTATATTTATTGTGAAAGTCGGCCTGACGGCCGTAACCGCTCGGCGGTCGTCAGGACCGCAGACATAGGGATGGCAGACGGCAGTGAGAAGCCGTCCCTACAATATATATATATATATATAGCAATTCGAGCAGACCCAATTTGTCAACAAAATAATGTCTAGGTCCATTCTGAAATTAATTTCTTTGAATGTTATACTGTACATTCTACAAAGGGTACAAGATTGTATTTTATTCGGGGGTCATGACATTGTTTATGACTACATCTTATCAATTGCTCTTCCAGTATCTTGAAGACCTTGCTCATCCTTATTAAATTAATATGTTTTCAATCAAAATTACTTATTTATAAATATTTTTATTATTATGTTTTGGTCTTTAATACAGTATTATAGCGAACATTAAAAACAGTTAATTATGTATTGAATTATTTCTCAAAATATAACAAAAATTATTTTTCATGCTCTCGATCATTTTAACTCAAATTAATTTAATTTGAACCAGAATATACAAGTTAATAGATGATTATAAAGCAAAGCTAATTATAATAAAGGTCATACAGCACTTAAAAATAGAAAAGAAATCCAGTTACAGTAGTTTGTGGACTAGTGGTTCTGTTTGTACTTGGGATGGGTATCCAGAGTTCAAACCCCTGACCTTTCTCTGTTACTCTTATTTTTAGCGAGAAACATAAGTTTTTGAGAACCTGTCTGTCTGTCTGATGTCTGTCCTTGCACCATTGTTGTAAAAAATTTCAAAATTTCGAAATTTATACTCATTTTTATATTTTCAAGATTTTCAAAAATATGAAACTTTTCAACAATGTTGTCATCTAAAGCAGTGTTACTACAGATGTGTACTATAGATATGAGTAGCAATTGACCCAATTATCTTCTAATGGCTATATTGTCAAGATTATCACCAATAGATCTATTGTATACTCGCTAGTAATAACGTTCGTGCTTGTTTTCTAATGAAACTGACTGTGAGTATAAATAAAAATAATCTTATTTTTAAACTGAATCCAAATCAAAATCATATATCTCCTGAATCTCTGGATGATAAATAGAGTTTGGTCTGTACTCTAAAAAATTTCGGGCCTCTCTTCTGGATATAATCTGAGACAATGACAGAATTTCTATTAGTTTCAAAAATCTTGTATTGGATTCGGATTCCGACCGATATTTCAATAGTAAATAGCGTTTAAGTAAATACATGTAAACGTATTGTTTGTATCTATGAATAAATAAATAAATAATTAGTAAATAAAATGAAATTTATTTTTATTCAATACATTGTTTCTGTTGATACACAAAAATATACCTGATCAATTGTACATCGCTAAGATTCCGACGGTTAGGATTGAATATTGCTATAGCCATCAACTGTAAGGAAATTTAAGATTTAGTGAATTTTAAAATGATTTCATTTTAAAACCTACCAGGTCTATAACTATATGGTCACACAGGTAATCGGAAAATAGCTCAACCCATAACTGCCACAATTCAAATAAATTTCTTTTACAGTCTTTGAGTAAATCCATCCCTATTTTGGCGGCTTTTTTGTTGGTCTAAAACAAAAAATTCATTAAGCAATTAGAAAATAAACTAGGCCACCAAATTAAACATGGTGATATACCAAATGCAATATCCAGCACTGTTCTTCACGATTATATTCCTTCATAAATCTGATACTGCTTATATCAACCATACAGTACTTAAGGAGTAAGAGCTGGTCCTTCGCACACACATTTCGAAATTCACCCAAACTTTTGCACATTTTTACTATATTTTTCGCTTCATTATCCAGGTATTTGACCCACAACTCCCATGAGGCCCAGTAATTGGTAATTGTTATAGTAAAGTCCATGGATGCGTTTTTTATTGTCAGATAATCGGTTGCATTCAATAGTTCAGTCAATTTATTGCATTCATATTCATTGAAATTATTCATATAATCACTGATCGGACGGCTTATAGGCATAACTGATGTCAGGATTTGTGTCGTCTTTTGCTTTAAGTCTTCAAAAATGTCTTTCAACTCAATATTCAAATTATAAAACTCTATTTCCTTTACCACTCTATCGATATCTACTTCATTCATATTTTCATTTGCAATTATCTTCTCAATCAAATCACCATGCTCATCTGTCTTCATATTTATGTCTGCTTCTTCTGAAGCGTCAGAAGAATTCTCAGTCATATTCTTATAATTGTTATTAGAATTGACTTTAATTTTATTGAATAGTCTCTTGTTTTTCAGTTTTCTTATAGCAATAGTCCTTTCCTCACATTGTTTCTCATTCTGAACGCATTCCTATCAATACAATATCGTTTTAAATATTCAATCAACCCTGATCATAATACAAGAAATATAGTTTCAAAATACAGGTTTGGCCATAAAGGTCAATATTTGAACCCAGGTTACACTTAAGACAATTTGGGCTTTTAATGGTTATGTATTTGTTTTAACCAGAATTTTCGGCAAAATCAAGTTTAGTGCTGAAACCTATAATGAATGCTAAAGAATTAACACAGCTGAATATTTCAGACTTTACCTCGTTAGAGTTCCTTTCAACTTCTAAGCATTTTTTCAGCCGACAGGCCGAACATTTCTTTCGGGTAAGTTTATCAATACTACATTCACCCCCATATTTGCAGACGTAGACCTAAAATAAATGCCATGGTTGAAAATTGTCCAATGTACAGTAGAGCATATCATTTGACCTTGTTATATATGGTGGTGCGTCTAACAAATATTCGGCACGCATTACACGACAGAACTGTATAATTGAAAACAATTTTGTAATGAATGGACAGTTAGTTTAAATTTTACAATTGATCCAGCATTTGATCGATCCAGACAACATTTTTGAAAGTTCGGGCTCAATATCACTGATGATGTCGAGCTCTATTTATCGGCAAAACCGCAAGGTCTGATCAGAGTAAATGTTGCCTCGATCAATTAAGTCGGGATTAACACTAGAGTTCTCTTTTTTGAAATAAAATGCCAAGAGACTTACCTTCATCTTTACCCTGAGCTTTGTCACCGCAAATGGCGCAATCTTTCATCCTGCTCATGTTGAAACAATTGTAAGAAAGCACAAAATTGTATAAAAATTTTATTATAAGTTGAATTAATTTTGCTATTCTTTTATGCAATGCTTTATAAAATACTTAATTAAATGGCTTATTATTTTAGTTATTGTTTTATAATAATACAATATGACCTTGAATTCACTATTGATAAAAGTGCCCACAACAACCCGTGTTATTCGAACCATTTATCTATGATTCTAGATTACACTGATAACATTTTTATGCTTTTCGGCTCCTTTTTTGTTATAGACTTTAATCTGTATTATAAACATGTGATTAAAGGCTGTGACAGGTGATAGACAATAATAAGTAAGCATGGTAACATTTTCACAAATCAAATCATTATTAAAATTTTTAAACTTTATTCAAATCAAAATCATACATCTCCTGGATCAATGGATGATAGATAAAGTTTGGTCTGTCCTCTAAAAAATTTTGAGACTCTCTTCTGGATATAATCTGAGCCAATGATAGACTTTCTATTAGTTTCAAAAATCTTGCGTTGGATTCGGATTCCGACCGATATTTCAATAGTAAATAGCGTTTAAGTAAATACATGTAAACGTATTGCTTGAATCTGTAAATTAAATAATAATGTTTACTTTTATAAGCATGGTACAATTATGACAAACTATTAAAAAGATGTTTCTCCCAAAATCGTCCTGCTTAGAAAAGTAAACCATTCCCCTTATAACATTCCTCTGTTTATCAAATTTGTCCCAAGTCAATTAAATGTAGCCTTTATCCTAAAAATAATAAAAGTGGAGGGTGATTTGATCAACAGACCAATTCAGGAATGTTAGTGAATATTTAAAGAGTAAGAAAGGTCATATTGCATAATCCATTGCCTGAATTTTACCTAATTTCAAGCTAAAAGCCCCTTGGTATTTAACTAGGTTCATTCTATTGGCTTGAATACTAGGTAAATGATGTCTATTCAGTCTATTAATTGACATTTTATTAATTGTGCCCGTGTACATTATTAAACTGATAAAATACTTACTGGATTACATCTCTACGCTCAAGGTTTGGTCGGTTCGGATTGAATAGAGTTATTGCAGTCAACTGTAAGACAAATAAATATGTATTTTCATAAAATATAATTCATGTCTTGTAGCAAAATCTACCAGGTCTAAAATAACTTGGTCGGTGAAGCAATCGGGGTCCATTGAGTGCACATATAACTGGGCCAATTCAAACAGATTGCGTTCACAATCTCTATACAAATCAATACCAACTTTAATATAGATGTCATTACTCTGTAATAGTTTAGAAAAAAATATTTATTTTCATAATTAGGATTATGTGTACAAATGATAATTGATCCAGTACCCTGGATTGGTATAAAAATTGAACAACCTCATTTTAAGAAAGGTAATCGGTACGTTTTTAATGTACCATGCTACAAATGGGGTGTTCCCTGTCCGAACACAGGGGGATTTTGTCAACTTTTATTCTGGCTCTATTAAGCCCTTACCCAATGCCAGGTCCAATATTGTTTATCCCAGTTATAATTTCTGATGATTCTAATCGAGTCTATTTCATTCGTTGCATACTTTATGAGTAAGTGCTGGTCATTCTGACCGACACTTCGGAATTCGCTTAAATTTCTGCACATTTTCACAATATCTCTGATTTCTGGCTCTAATTGGTTGGCCCAGAGTTCACAGGCTTTCCAATAAGTCTCGATTTTCACTATAATCTGCGTGGATGATTGTCTTGGTATCATATATTTTGCTGCATTCAATAGTTCAGTCAATTTATTGCATTCATATTCATTGAAATTATTCATATAATCACTGATCGGACGGATTATAGGCATAACTGATGACTCGATTTCTGATGTCTTTTGTCTTATATTTTCAAAAATATCTATAAAATCTGTTTTCAAAATATAAGACTTTATTTCTTTAATCTCTCTTTCAATCGCTCTTTTGCTAACTTTATTATCTTTGAGTATGTTCTCAATAAAATCATCATGCTCACTTTCAAAATTGCTGGCTGTGTTGGATGTGCAAGCATTTGCATTAACATTATTCATATTAATATCATTCATATTATCCATAATTTTCTGCTATTATTACTACAGAATATATTCAATTAAACTAATATGTGATAAGTTCTAAAACTGATATTATCCCTATTTTTCTCACCTTTTTATACGCAAGACATGACATTGAGTAAAATAATGTTATCATGGTCAATCACGTGAACTACGTTTTTATTTTTTTTATTATTTAATTTATGATAAATACGATTAAATGACAAAAACATTAATAAATTATTTCAAGTTTCATTATATATTTCTGACTGAAAACAACATACGGTAATGAATTTGTGTCAGGACTTATCAATAAAGTTGATATTTCAATCAATACAGTAATCGCTTCGAAACTATATACTCCTCTTCATTATCAAAGTGTAGTTAAGAGTATTTAATCAAAAGAATAGTTTTAATAACTTTTATTATATTATAGACAGGCCTACACTTAAGTGAAGGTCATTTACAAAAGCAAAGATTAATTTTAGCCTGTTAGTGGTGATCCTGGTCACCATCCAGTACTACCCGAATTAAATGTAAATCAAAAACTTTAGTCTATAGTCAGTAAACATTTTGGACCCTCTTTTGCATCTAAGCTATATAACCAGTGCACAATTTATCTTATCAGGAAAACAGGTAAAAGTTGCTTGATAAGTAGCTATCAAAAAATTATAATATCTAGATCCTCCTGGCTGCTATTACTTCTATAATTCGGAGAAACCCACGAATTGGTTCATTTGATAATTTATCGATAAAGTCAGTGAAAATATTGAATATTTATTAACATTTAAAATAAGTTACATCTTATCGAATACAGATAGAATTGATCAGGCACAGTTAGGCATAGGGGCAAAATCGTTATAAATAATATTAAGTTGATCTATCAGATTTTAAGCAGAGAAAGATTTTGTTAAAACTTCAAAATATTTCAAAACTTTTGATACTTTTTCTATAATTTTCAATCCCAACCGAAATCATAAATTTCTTTAATTAGCGGCAAATATGCAAACTTTGGTCTATACTCTAAATATATCTGTTTTTCATTTTTGCCCATTATATGCATTATTTCCAAACAATTCATTAGTCGTAAGAATTTTGATTTCGATTCGGATTCCGACCGATATTTCAATAGTAAATAGCGTTTAAGTAAATACATGTAAACGTATTGTTCGTATCTGTGAATGAAAAAAGTTATGTTTAAAATATTTGCTGGCTGGTATTTATAATATACCTGATTGCATCTCGGTGCTTAAGTTTAGGTCTCTTTGGATTGAAAAGCGTAATGACTTTTAGCTATAAATAGATTAGTTTTAGTCGTATTTAAATAAAAAAATGCCTTTTATTGCTAGAAATTTTACCAGGTCTAAAATAATCGGATCGGAAAAGCAGTCCTGCATGCCATCCACCAAGAGCATATTCAGTTCAAATAAGTTGTGCTTGATATACTTGAATGTGTCCATGGCAAACTTTATAGAGTCTTCATTGCACTGAAAATTGGATATTAAATGAATTTAGTTTTGATTCAGTTATAGCTATAATACAGAAGTCATACCAAATGCCAGCAGAGGTACTGCTTATCCCAATCAAAGTCCTTCAATAGTCGGAGACAATTGATTTCAATCGCAGAATATTTCAGAAGTAAGAGCTGATCGTCCGAACAGACACTTTTGAATGCATTTAAGTTTTTACACATTTTCACAATATTTCTTAATTCCGTTTCCAATGAATTGGCCCTCAATTCACATGCATTCCAGTAATCATTTACATTGATTATCGAACGCATCCATGTATTTTTTATCACCAGATAATTGGTTGCATTCAATAGTTCAGTCAATTTATTGCATTCATATTCATTGAAATTATTCGTATAATCACTGATCGGACGGATTATAGGCATAACTGTTGACTCGATTTGTAGTGTGTTTTGAAAAATAACTGCAAAAATGTCTTTCAAATGAATATTCAAAATATGAACTTCCAATTCCTTAATCTCTTTTTCAACTTCTGTATCACTTATATTCTTGTTTGTGATTATTTCATCAATAAACTCATCCTGATCATGTTCAGTGGAGGTGCTAAACGTTGCCCCGGGCGTACAATCAATGGGATGATCAAGACTACCAATATTTTCAAACTCATCCGAATTGCTTTTCAATCCTCTCTTTTCTATTTTCTTATACCATCTCATCGGACACTGACTATCGTCGAGAACACATTCCTTGATACAAAATCATCCTGAGCATATAGTCAATACTGTATTAAAGCTAACCTTTTTCATGCCAACGGTTAGACATTTTTTCATTCGACATGATTTACACCATTTCCTTGTCGTCCTATCTATTTTGCATTCATCACCGTATATGCATTTATATTCCTGGAACAAGTTTACAAATGTGATTTCACCAGGGTTTATTGAAAATATTTACCCTGGCACAAGTGACACTTCTCCAGAAGAAGGCTTTACATGAGGCACATGATATGGCGCCGTAGTTATGACCTATGCTTAAAAAATAATCAACAATTAAATAAATGATAGCATTGTTTGCATAGTTTTTATGTAAAATATAATTATTTTTTAACCGAATTCTCATTAAATTAATATTTATTTGATTAACACTTTTTTTTGCGTATATTGCGCTCTAGTATTACGTAGATTATAAATGGTTGCTAATAGGATACAGTCAGGTTTGTTAGATTAATTTTTATTTACATTGATTCAATTAATTAATTTGGACAAGGCATTTACAAATTAATTATCTTGATACTTTTCAGAATTTTTAGTAGAATAATTAATATGGTTAGAATTGAAAATTCATTAACATACCCTGTGCATAATCATCACAAACAGAACAATTTTTTCTACTCATTGTATTATCTTTTGATGACATATATTCTTCTGATTACAAATGAGTTCTTAATATTTTATATAAAATACAAATTAATTGATAAATGAATTCAAAGCAAAAAATATTACGAATTTTAAGCACTTTTCGTTGACTGCAGGCTTATATCTGTGTTTGCAATACAATTACATTTCATTTCTAATGAATTTCGCAATTTTTTAATCTGATTCAGGCATGAGGATAGGAAAGAGGCTGGGTTGATTTAGGCTGTGGCCTTAGACTTAATATTCTCGGTTACTTTCAATGGTATGACTTGTGATATACCAAATAAGGACATTATAAGCGCTCCATTAATTTCATATTACCCTGCCATTATGTGTGGGAATTTATTGTGGAAGGATATTTTAGGATATTTTGGAGTGTAATATCGTATTTGAATGCATTCATTTTACGA
>JAQIWA010001777.1:0-16296 GCA_034693305.1 Eueremaeus valkanovi | reverse complement strand
TGTAACCCTGAATAGATTTGAAATTAACTTCAGTTGATAAGTTGAATATTTAGTGGAAAATAAGTTGATTTTTTGAACCAAAGCAATTGAAAACTAAATAAAAACTTTCCACTGGATAGTCAACTTATCAACAGAATTTAATTCAAAACTATTCACTGTTACAAATGACTATGACATTTATAACTTGACTCAAACAATTGCTGTATTTTAGCGCCAAATTCAAGAGCATGGGGGATTGATTTGCACTTAACAGTACTATAGATACTGTTACTGTATTAATAATAATGATTGTAATAAATTATTACTAATAATGGTCTCAATCAATCATTTCTGTGTTTGTTTGTGTAAACAAGCTTTCAAACACAGCAACAGAGCAACCATTGGCTCACACACACAGAGGGGGAGAGAGAGGGAGAGATCTGATCTGATAAGATAAGAGGAGAAGAGAAGAAGTCCTTCAGAGTTGAGATTTGTATATAAGAAGAGAAGAGTATTGATATTAATATTAGTATTAGTATTAGTATTACTGATACTGTAGTAAAAACTATTTCTACAATAACTACAAGAATGGACAAGATGTACAAGGGCGAGCCACCGGGCCAACTGCTGTGCGAGGGCAAGACTAAGCGCGTGTATGCACTGAACGGATCGGATCAGAAGTTGTGTTACGTCGAGAGCAAAGACAGAATCACTGCCGGTATTCATATTCACTCACTCTTGGCACTACTCATGTGCCACTCAACTCAACTCTCAATATCTCTCTCTCTCTCTCTCTGTCGCGCGCGCAGGCGATGGCGTGAAGTCGCACGAACTGGAAGGCAAGTCCGTTCTGTCCACTCAGACCACGTGCGCTCTGTTTGAGTTCCTGAACGCAGTGGGCGTTCGCACGCACTTTGTCTGCAGAGCACGCGAGTCGGACGGGTCGGACAGTGAGCGCGCGTTCATTGCCAAACGCTGTCACATGGTTCCGATCGAGTGGGTGGCCAGGTAGGTGCTCTGTCTGCAGCTCTCTCTATACTGAACTCAACTCAATTGAACAGTACTCATAAGCATTCTATGCATTCTCTCTCTCTCTCGCGCGCGCTCTCTCTCTGCAGACGAATAGCGACCGGAAGTTATTTGAAGCGAAATCCCAATGTGAAGGAAGGTATGCAATGACCGGAAATGCAATGGAAAAGTATTTGCAAACTTGTTCTTGCAATATTGTTCTTGCAAATAATAGGCTACCGGTTCGAGGGCAGTGTGGAACTGGAGACCTTCTTCAAGGACGACGCGAATCACGACCCCTTCTGGTCGAAGCACTCGATAGTGTCGGCGCACATGGCCTTCAACAATGTGCTCATCGATGAGGCGCGCGTCCAACAGATGCTGGAGACGACACGCCTGGTGTTTGAGCTCTTGGAAAGGGGTCAGTAGTAGTAGTAGTAGTAGTGCTGGGGCACAGACACAACACACTTCTCATTTTCGTTCCATTCCATTCCTTTTCCGGTTCCTGTGCTTAGTCTGGGCATTGGAGTCGCATTGGCTGATAGACATGAAGATCGAGTTCGGAGTCGACGCGGACGGACACGTGATCGTCGCTGACGTCATCGACAACGACTCGTGGCGTCTGTGGCCGAACGGAGACAAGCGCCAGATGCTGGACAAGCAGGTCTACCGCAATCTGGACAACGCGCAGATCGACGCGCAGGCTCTGGAGCGCGTGCGCACTAACTTCCAGATTGTGGCCGAACGCACACAACTGGTGTTCAGACGCCACGCGCAGTGCACTCCCACATCCACTCCAGTCATAGCCGTAGTCCTGGGCTCGCAGTCGGACAGAGCGCATGCGCAGCGACTAGTGGACACTGTGCGCGCGCAGTTCGGCATTCCCAGTGAGCACGTGTGTGTGCGCGTCTGTTCTGCGCACCGGACGACTGCGCAGGTGCTGGACGAGTGCCGTCGTCTGACACAACACTCGTCTCTCAAAGTGATTGTGGCGATGGCCGGACTCTCCAACGGCTTGGGACCCGTACTGGCCGGCAACGCATGCGTACCGGTCATCAACTGTCCGGTGACGTCATCCGTGGACGCGCTCTCACTGGACGTGTGGTCCTCACTGCGCATGCCTTCCGGAATGGGATGCGCGACAGTGCTCGGAGTGGACAATGCGGCGCACGCGGCCGCTCTGGTCGTGGCCCAGTCGGACACTCATGTGTGGTGTCGGCTCAGAGCCAGACAGACGCAGAACGCGATCGACGTATTGTTGAATTGATTTTTATTTTTTCCAAAAGTTTTGTAGAAAACAATAATTGAGTAATAAATACGTTTTTCTCAAAACATTATTCGCTTTTTGGCTCAAATTCACTCATTAGTAGTCATTCAGTAGTAGTTCAGTAGTAGTTGTCCTCCTCTTCCTCCGGGAAGTGCTGGTAGGCCTGAGCGCCCGTGAAGATCACGTCCACCCAAATGCGCATGAGTTCCGGTGCGAATGAGCAGAGCACGAATTGGCGGGAGTGCGCGCTCACTATGAAGACACAGCGCCTGCGCTTCTCCTCCGAGTGCTTCGAAGTGCTCTGACAGCGAGAGTGGTCTACGTATACGTCACGGATCTCATCGAAATAGACGCCTCCTATTGGTCGACGCAATACAAGTCTATTAGCGCTATTAGAGAGAGCGCGCGCGAGACATACCGTTAGGTTTGCGCTCTTTCTGGAAGTGCTTTCGACTCTTGAAATACAGAAAGACTTTGTGCACGCGATCCAAGTGGAAGAACCTCTGCACCAATCAAAGCAAAGCAATTGAATTGAAATGAATACATTGTTTACACTATTTTTACGCAATTATTGCTTTCAATACTTTTCTCCACTTATTCTCCGATTTTTGGCACAATTTCCACAAATAGCCGGAACTCGTGTACGGAGTCACCCAAAGCTCTTCCGACTTGTCCGACAATTCGTGGCCCAAAGTCTGCAAGTGTTGCACCAAATCCAGTTCTGCGGACAGACAGACAGAGACAGTGAGTGAATGTGTTCAGTTCTGGCAACTCCATTGGCTTCTCTACACAATTGCAAACCTGAGTCCACAGAAGGCAAGTATAGCGTCAGAGGACGCATCTGCTGCTGCTGTCCTCCTCTTCCTCTTCCTCTTCCTCTTCCAATGCCCCGTTCCTCCTCCTCGTGCTCTACTCCTGCTGTTCTGTTCTTCTTCCAAATGCACTCCAAACCCGCTGTTGTTCTAAACTGTTGTCCAAATCCACCACTGCTGCTCTCCTCCTGTCCCTGCTCCCTGTCCACAATGGTCTCTGCTCTGCTCTCCGGCGCCGCCTCTTCCGACTCAGTGGCGTAGCTCTCGCTGTCGGCCAGTGGCGCCTCCAAGCGTCCACTGAACGAACGAACGAACGAATGAATTGTTTGAATAAAAAGTTTTTTTTGTTTTGTTTTTTTGTGTGAATTCAATGCAAACCCGAAATCAAAATCTTTTTTCGCAAATCCTTTCAATTGTTTCCGTTTCCGCTTTTGCTTCTCTTCGCACAAACTCTGCATTTGTTTGCGCAGAACGCGCAGACATTTCCTCAGTTCCGAGACTTTCAGCTCACTCTCAATGCGCTGGAACTCCTTCAGCTCCTCCTCCTCATCCCCATCCTCAGCCATGTCCTCATCCATGGGATCGGATCCATGTCCTGTTCTGCGAGCACCATTACCACTCTGGCCAGTCAGGTGCATGAGCTCGGCCTCCACCAGCGCCTCTTCCACGCGCAGAGCGTTCAGTGTTTCGCAGCTGTCGGTCCGCAGACTCTCCTCCCTGTCCTGTCTGCGCCCCATCACATCTCTTCTGTCGTCATCGGTCAACGCGCCGGAACTACTGGTGCTCTGGTGGTCGTCGTCGTCGTTGTCGTCCAAAGCACTCAAATCACTCAACTCTGACATCCGGTTAACCATCAGATCGATAGACGACTCGAATCCAATTGAGAAACCCTTTCTCTGTCTCTCTCTGTCTGTCGTGTCGTCTATGAGTGCAGACGTCGTCGTCGGCTGTCGTCCTCTTTGGTCTGTCGGACAGTAAGAGAGAGAGAGAGAGAGAGATAAAGAAGAAGAAGACAAGGATTGCATTCATCGCTTACGTTGATTGTCGTTCAACTCGTTTTCATTGTTGTTGTTGTCGTCAGTCGTCGTCTCCTCTTCTTCTTCTGTTGTGTTGTTGTGTCTGGTGTTGAGAAGTCGACACAAGAACACGATTTCGTTGAGTCTCTGCTCTTCCTCTGATCGTTGGCTTTGAGCGCGAATTCGGGCCAAACGTTGTCTCTCGAGGCCTGAGTTCAGTTCAGTGATCACTGAAGAAGAAGACATTCAATTGAACTCAAAATACTGTAAATAAATAATTATTAATATTATTAATATTATTATTATTGTCTCTCTCTCTGTCTCTCTCTCTCTACTGCTTTCTCTCTGTCAATGACGTCATGAGAGAAAACAAAACACAAATGCATTCATACATTGTTGCGCATACACTGACTCCCCGTCTGCACCAAAGTATATATTCCGGGAAAATACAGATATCTATATTAATACTACTGTACAATATGTACTGTATAATATTTAGGTATAATTTTTGGATGATGGAAATTCATATATATTTTGAAACTCATTGTAAGTACCCCTGAATCATTCTGGAGAACTCTGATAATTTTGAAGATACACATCTATACTTTAAAGAACCAGTGTGCTCTGTCAGTCTGTCAGTCTGTCAGTCTTGCCCCGACTATTGTTGTAATTCTCAAAATTTTCAAAATTGCAAACTTTTAGTCGATTATTGTTTAAAACTATTTCAACGAAAGTATTTTGAAAATTACAACAATAGTCGCTCGCATACACTAAAGGCTATAAGACTTATAAAGCGCTAACAGTCAACGGGTTATTAAATAATTATATCAACCACCGGTTCCTTACTAGTACAGTATAATAAGAGCAACAGTACAGTAGAGTACAGTACAGTAGAGTGTACAGTAATATTATAGTAGTAGTGGTGCTTTTGAACAATCGACTAGATACTATTGCACTAGGACGCCAAAAGCAAAACCAAAAGCAAAAACTTATTCTTAAACTACCGTATTCTCAATTTTAATCTTTCTCAGTTTTTCTTTTCACTGAAACTCTAATATTGTACAGCACTGTAATTGCGAGTGTATTGGATGGCGTCAGGTGTCAGCACAGGTCACACAAGTCAGACATAAATAGATATCAATAGAGAAACAAATGAATGAATGAATGAATGAATGAATGGATAGTAAGTGTAGTGAATATAAAACTGGATTTAATTTAATATTATTTGAAAAGAAATGAAAAACATTTCAAAAGTATTTATGTTTTCAACAATTGCTTCGAAATTCGGCTCAAAATTGGACTCAAATCCCAGAGAAGAGGATCTGAAGTCACGTTCCCTCCAATTGATCGTTGGCTCGAATCTCGCGAAACAACAATCCGTTTGAAGAGACAGACAGACAGACAGACAGACAGAGAGAGAGAGAGAATTGAATTGATTGGTCGAAGCATTGATTCACTGATTCACAGATTGATTGTCTCTCTATTGTTGTGCTTCTCGTGCTCTTCACCACTGAATGAATGAATGAATGAATGAGTGATTGAACTGAAGGACGAAATGAAGAAATGAACGAAAAATTGAACCAAAAGTCAAAAGAATCGAAAGTCAATTGTTTTGAAAACGAAAAGAGAGCGAGAAGTGAGTCATTCAGACACGACAGACAGCAGACACAGCAGTGGCAGAACAGCAGTCACACGGGAGGACAGGACAGACACACGCAGACCGACCGCAGTAGAGGACAGGACAGTGAGCAGCAGAACAGCAGACAAAGAGCTGACGACAGACAGAGACAGCGCTTTACACAGACAGCCGTTGGCACAGACAGGACGACGACGACGACAGGACAGGACAGGAAGTCGGAAGCTGTGGACGAGAGGAGACGACAGCAGCAGCAGAGGGCGACGGCGGACGACGAGCTGCGCCGGGTGTACATCCGAGCGCCGCCCAATAAGCACATCTCTGACGCGTACACATCGGGCAAGAGATGACATTCAGTGGCATTCAGTGTTTAAGCATTGAATCCATTGTTCAATTCATTCAATAATTGAATGCTTTTTTCACTCATTTTTCTATTCAAATAATGTATTAGTTTTGTAAATAAAAATAAATTCAGTTTTTTCTCTTTTTTCCTCAAAAAGGGTAAAAAAGTGTAAAATAAAAGAATTTTACTGTAATTTGAATGCATTTCAACAATTCATTCATTCATTCATACATTCATTGGTTGTCTGCACGTAATTGATTGTCAGTCACGTGACGCGCATGACGTTGACTCGTGACGTGTCACTCAGTGTTCACTGAATTGAATGCAAAGTTTGGCTCAATTTGTGGAAAAATAATAAAAATAATCAAAATGTCGTCAAATGTCGTCAAAAGCAGAAAATAATTGAAAGAAAAGAGAATTAAATGAAAGAAATAAAGAAATGAACAGAAAATCAAAACCAAAACCAAAACAATAACAGACGACAGAATAGACGACACACTCTCTGCAGAAGCCATGGACCCGAACCTCAGTCCTGTGCCTCCGCCGCCGCCGCCGCTGCAGCCACTTGTGCTGCACTCGTCCTCCTCAGCGTCGGCAACAGTGGGACAGCACAACCATCTGCAGCACCACCACCAGCACAGTGCGCATGCGCATCACCAGCATCAGGTGCAGGCGGCCTTCGACGCGACTCCGGCCGCATCCGTGTCCCTGGCCTGTTGTCAGTCTCTGTGCGATCTCCTCAAAGAACTTCCGCTTCCGTCGAGTTGCCATAGAAACCGAGAACTCATAGCAAACAGACAGACGATTCTCGCGCAGACAATGAGTTTGGGGATTGACGTCCAACTGGAGAATGTGCTCCTATTGGCCAAACAGCAACTCACGGAACAGTTGGTCTTCACCAATGGGAGCACCGGTAGTGCACCCGCAGCACCAGCACCCGCACCAGTTTCTGCTTCTGCTCTTTGTTCGCCGCTTGTGATGCACTTCGCAGTGAAGGGAGTGTTTGTCAACCAGAACCAGAACCAGAACCAGAACCAGTGCTTCTCTGCTCACAACCAGAATCAGAGTCAGAACCAAGAGTTCGAGTGTTTCAGAGAGTCTTTGCGCGAGAATTGCGGCCAAAACAGTCGCGAGAGCATCGGATTGGCTCAGAACCAGATGCAGAACCAGAACCAAGCAATCGGTTTGGAGACAATTGAGCCGTCGATCAGAACTGAACTCGAGTTCAGCGAATCCATGAATCTGTTGAACGACTTGCGACAGACGACGGACGACGACAATGACGTCAAAGCCTTTCAGTTCAACAGTGCAGACAATGGACTGCACGCGCACTCCATGTCAGTGCTCGCGAACAACAATGAGAACACAATTGTGCAGAACAGCCACTGCAGTGCCGGCGCTTCTGAACTGCCCTACTCTTCGTTGGGCGAGAGAGTCAAAAGCAGACAACGACTGCAGCAGCAGAACAGTGCTATCAGTGCTGCTCCTGTCCTGTCGTCGTCGTCGGGTGCGGTGAATGTGAATGTGAATGAGACGACGACAGCAGCAGAAGAAGTGCTGAACAACAGAATGAGTGCCGCTTTCGATGGCAACGACTATTTGAACGACAGCTGTCGTCAGACCAGTGAACGACAGACGACGACAAACCGACAGAACAGACATCAACAGCAGAACAGCGCCAGAACAGTGACCACAATGAAAGCGGAAGAGGAGGAACGGCGCAGGAAATGGAGTTCGAACAGAGGACAAGAAGAAGAAGAAGAAGAGTGGCCGACAACAGCAGAGAAGAAACAGCACTCGTCGCACAAAAGCCATTGCACGCCCAGTCGTCATAAGAAGGAGAGACAGCAGAAGGAGGAGAGCAACACCAGTAGTAGTAGTAGCAGCAGCAGCAGTACCGGTGCCGCCGCCGCTGCCAGACTTGCCAATAGTTATTGTGCGAAAAGCAATAATCGGGTGAATCACGTGATGAGTGACTCTGTTCTGCAGTCGAAAGACTCGGTCCAGTCGTTCGAGACTATTGTCAACAGACTTATGAGTGATTGTGTCGACGACGACGACGACCGACGACAGCAACAGAACAGTGACGACAACGAAGAGGAGAGGAGTGACGACAGCGACGAGAGTGAGAGCGAGAGGAGGAGGAGAAGGAAGAGAACGAAGAGGAAAGCGGATCAGGAGGAGGAGGAGGAGCAGAGGAGAGACCTGATGTCGTTCGACCTGAGAATCGACTTAAAAGAACTGAATCTTTTGACGTCTCTGTCGTCCAAACTGAAGCACTCGAACCGAACGAAGGATTTGGAGCAGAGGCTGTCGTCCAAGTTGTCGTCATTCCTGTCCCTTCTCACCAATAAGATGATCGTCTGGTTCTCCCGATTCAAGCAGAGCGAGGAGGAGAGTGCGCGCGACCACGAGTCGCGAGCTGTCCAGTCGTCGGACGAGAACCTCTTCTGGCAGTTGTTGATCAGCGCCAGCAAAATGTCTTTGAATATCATGACATCGAAGGGCATGTCGTCGCGCGTCGTTCTGTTCGAGGAACTGCTGGAAATCGTCATTTCCTTTCTGTCGCAAAACCTCAACTCAAGGACTCACGTGTCCACCAAAGCTCAGACCAATTGGTCGCCGACAAAGGGCCAGAAGAACAGCAGTGGCAGTGGCAGTGCTGCTGTGCTGATGAGCACGAGCGCCACCAAGCGCCAAGTGACCCAATGGACGGAAGTGCTGACTCTGCTCTCGGAGTACTTGAGTCAGAACACGGCGCTGAACGACTCGATAGTGCTGGCGGTCACGCGCATCGCCATGTCCGCCCTGTTCCTGAACGCGACTGAACTGCAATTGGTCAGCATTCAGCTCTTGTGTCACGTGTTTCGCGAGTACTCCAAACACAGGCACAGCATTCTGGAGGAACTCATTCAGAACTTCCATCGCATCCCGTCGCGCGCCCACCACCGCCAGCAGCAACAGACAAGTAGTGGTGTCTCAATGCTGACCCGACTGCTCATCCATCTGACGAACTCTCTGTTCCCGAACTCTGTGTGTAAGCAGAGAGTGACGCGCGAGCTCTTGAGTCGTCAGCTGACGGAGTGCTTGCAAACCATTTCCTCGTTCCTGTCCTCCTTCATGCGCAAGTGTCTCAACGCCACCAGTTCCAGCTCCAGTGCCAGTTCCGCCGACTGCGACCTCAAAGCCATCTTCGACGCCATTCTGACGGATCTGCTGCACTGCATGCACGCGCCCAACACCATCTCCTCGCTTCTGCTCGTGCAGATCATCGCCAAACTGCTCATCAACAATCTCAACCAGCAGCAGCAGCAGCAGCAGACGGCCAACAGCAGGCACGCGCCGGGCACAGCATCCTCATCCCAAGCGCACTCACACTCGTGTTCACTTCAGATGCGTTTGAATTCAATTGAGTTTCTTTCGAACATTTGCTCCAAATTCGCGAAACTCCAGAACCAATCACAACAAATCGACTCCGAGACCAACAAGACCCTGGAACTGCTATGCTCTGCTGCTGCTGGTGGCCAGGGAGGTCGCGGCGGCGCACATGCGCAGAGCAAGGGAAGCGAGAAAAGGCTCGTTCAAGTGATTGGACTTCTGAACGACTTCTTTGTGTCCGAAAGGCTTTTCGCCGAAAGAATGGTTTTGAGCGCAGTTTGGCTCCGGGAGCCACCCATCCAGGCCGTCGAGGACAAGTTCCTGCAGCTGCTGAACGGGGGCAGACACACAATGCTGCAGAACCACCAAAGCAGGGCATCGGCAGTGGGAAAGGGATCACCAGAGCGCGCGGGCGCTGACGACGACGAGTGCGTCGACTCGAAGACGGCGGAGCTGTTGATCGCGTGCCTCGAGCTGAACGAGTTCTCAACAATGAGTCGCCTTTTCGACGCGAGTCTATCGCACGTGACTTCCTCGCTGTCGCTGACGTCCAATACGACGCAAAGGAGTCGCGCCATGAAGTCCTTGAGTCAGATTCTGGTCAACTGCTCGCTCGAGAGGTCGACGCAACTGCTGTCGCGCTCTGACCTCCAGATAGCGATGAAGAGCGCGCTTCTGGACGCCTCCACCAGTGTCAGGGAGGCCACAGTGGACCTGATTGGTCGCTTTGTACTGCAGAGCAAGTCTCTGGCGCTGTGCGACAAATACTGCGATCTGATTGGCGAACGCATTCTGGACACAGGGGTCTCAGTGCGCAAGCGCGTCATCAAGATCTTGCGCGACGTGTGCATAGAGTTCCCCCAATGGGAGCGATGCGGAGAGATTCAGCTCAAGATCATTAAGCGCGTGAACGACGAGGGCGACGGCATCAGACGCCTGGTGCTGGAGACGGTGCGCGACCTCTGGTTCAAAGCCGGCACTTCCGGTTCCGGTGGTGGCTCGGATGAGGTGCACGTGTCCTATAAGGTGACGTCACTGTTGCACGTGATCTCTGTGATGCTGCAGACGGAGGGGTCGGTCGACAGTTTGCAACAGCTGTGCGAACAGATCCTCGCGCCGAACAGAACGGAAGCGGAACAGCAGCACGCGCTGCACCAGAGCCAGCTCCTGCTCGACTTTGTTGTGGCGCGAGTGCTCACCGGCCAGCAACAGGAACAGGAAGAGGAAGAGGAAGAGGAGCAGGGGCATCACTACCACAACCAGAAGCAGAGTCAGAACGCGCTGCAGAGTCTCTCTGCCATTCACTTGGTGTGGATCTTCGCGCAGATCTGTCCGCAACTCCTGTGCAAACACTGTTCATCCCTGCAGTCATTGTTGTCGCTCACGTGCGACACATTCATTGAAATGCATTTGAGGAACAAATTGGTTCAGAGTTTGGAAAAGGTTTTGCAAAAGCTTTCGAATCCTTCGCCGCAACTCATGTGTCGTCTGGAGGAGGACCTCACCAAACACATCCTCCAGTCCAGCGCGCACATCCTGCCCAACAGCGTGCGCTGCCTCTCCGTTCTGATCCGCTGCCACACTCAGAACCACAAGTTGTCACAAGACTTGTTCCAGAAGTTCAAACAAATCCTTCTTCTGCCGCAGCAGTCCAGTAGTGCGCAGACGCAGAGTCGGCCCAAACTGTTGCGCGCGATCTACTCGTTGGGACTCTTTCTCAAACACTTCTCTCCCAAACACAACTGTTCTGCTTCTGCTTCTGCGCAGAACCTCTTCTGCTTCGACGCCAACGACAGGGAAGACATATTGGACAAGGTCCTGGAGCTCATTGAACACAACCTGGAGCAGAAATCTGGAACTGGTGGTGGTGCCGGTGCAGATCAGCCGCCCAATCGCGACCTCATTGTGCACTGCATCACATCCCTGGGCTTCATCATTGAATCCGATCCGAAGATCTGTCTGAAGCCACGGGTCATTGACCTCTACGAACGGCTTCTGCGCACTGGAGTGACCGCAAGTAGTATCTCCTCCTCCTCCTCCTCGTCCTCCTCGTGCTGTTGGGACCAGTTCTGCATCCAAGCGCTCAATAACTTCAGAAACTATTTGAGCGAAAGCGCAGAATCCGACGAACAGATGAACGCGAGCATCGAGTGGTCGCGCGAGTCACTCAAACAGATGTCGTCTTCCGAAGAGTTCGACTCCTCTTCAGTCCAGTCGCAGATCATTCAGACGTATCTGAATCTGCTTCTGGATCAGTCTCTTTCCGCTTCCGCTCAGATCAGGCGCGTGGCCTGCAATGTCATCCACGTCATCCAGAACGGAGGCTTCGTTCACCCGGTATGTGACCTCAGGTCATGTCCTGTCCTGTAATAGATAATAGATTAATATAATATAATATAATATAATATAATATATTCATTCATTCATTCTCTCTCTCACTCTCTGTCTGTCTGTCTGTGCGATCACAGCTCCAACTGGTGGCCCATTTGATAGCTATGACGACAGACGACGACCAGAACATCAGATCGCGTGCGGATCACGTTCTGCACGAAATCGAACGCAAATTCCACGGCTTTGTGGCCATGAAGGCGAAGGCGGGCATCCAGTTGGCCACTCAGCTCTGCCAAAGACTCCGGTGTCGCGGATTCAGACTTCTGGACGACAACTCCGGTGACGTGACCTCCCGTTTGGCCACTCTTTATCACGTGATCTGCACTAACAGACAGTCGCGCAGAGGATTCGTTCAGCAATTGTTGAGAAATTTCGAAATAAATTCCACGCATTTCGAGGACCAGTCGTCGCCACCAGATGTCAGCAGCACTGGCGGTGTCGTCGACTCGTCGTCGTCGTCGGCCGCGTGGCTGTCGTCCGAATGCGATCGAATCCAACTGATGTTTGAAATGGTTTTGTTCTTTCCGTTCACTGTTTGCGATGAAGTCCTCTATATATTACAGCAGTTGGAGTGCATTCAGAGCGTGAACTCCACGCATACGTCACAGCTGTTCACCGAATTGTTTCACTTCCAGTCCGAAGAGGAATTGGACGACAAGTTTGACGACAATTACGACAATTTCGCCAAAGAGTTGATCGAAGAGAAGGCAGATCTGGTGCTGTGTAAGCACGCGCTCATCAAACAGATCTATAGGTCTCTGAAGCGCGTGTTTTTGGTCTCATTTCTGCGCAAACTTCTCAAAGAGTTCTATCTCTTGAAAGACGAGAAGATTTTGGAATATTCGCCGAACGGAGACCCAAAGCTCTGGGAGAAGCAGATCCACCGAAGACAGGTCAGTCCCTCCGTCCGCAACAGACGACAAGTTCATTCATTGATTAATCATTTGACTCATTAATCATTAATCGCTCTTCTGTTCAGATTGAGACCAAACACCTGAAGGAAACTCTTTTGCGCGCGAATCCCAACCCCAAACTACTGGTGCCACCAGAGTTGCCTGGCAACCACTGCAACACTGATTGCAATGACATTGACACTGACACTGATGTTGACACAGTTGAGCTGAGCAACTCTAGTGCAACGCTGAGTGTCATTGACCTGTTGGACGAGTACAAGCGCTTCAAGAGCGTGAGTCTCACGCATAACGACTCTCTCGTCAGCAATCAGTTCATTCAACACAAGTTGTTTCAAATCGCGCGCAAAACCAGTGCCGCCGCCGACGACGACAGCGCAGTCGCAGCGGCCCAGAGCCAAAAGCCGTTTACGATCGCCTCCGACACCGGCGGCCGACACGCGACGACGACGACGATGAAGGCCGGGCGGACGCCACTGGAGGACGAGCTGAATGAGAGCGAGAGGAGGCGATTGTTGGACTCGATTAGGCGGACGTCGTGTCAGGTGTCGCTCATCGACATCGCAATAGACCCACAACTGCTGACACAGACGACAAACACAGCGCAAAGCAAACGCAAAACTACGGCAAACACGACGTCTGCGCCGGCGCACAGGCGTAAGCACTCGAACAAACGAAAGCGCGTTTCAGACACCAGTGACGACGACGAAGAAGAAGAAGAAGAAGACGACAGACAGACATCGGATGAGTCGAACGACGACAGCGATGACCGAAGGTTCGAATGAATGAAGAGTTTGTGACAAAAATGTATAAATATTTGTGAAAATATGTGTAAAAAGAATTCATTAATAAATAATTCATAAGATTTTTATTTAACTTATTATAAGAAAAGAAAAGAATTTCTATTAAAGTCTAATAAAATTAAAATTGATTTCATTCAACGATTCGATGCTTTTATTTACAAAATATTATTATTATTATTATTACTGCTATTCTGTTCTTCTGTCTGTTGTTCTGTTCGGTTCAATCGAAAGACGGAATTCCAGTCAACTCATGCGCTGACAAGAAATCAGAGTTCATTGAACCCGCCAGAGATGATGACCCGAATTGACCCGAATTGTGTTGAGCGGTCAGCGCCTGGAATGGTGTCAATGAATGCATTGAATGCAGTGGCAGTCGAGCGCTGTGAGAGGGCGAGGAAGCGCTTCCGAACAGAGCTTCACAAGTAATCCAATCATTCATTCATTCATTCATTAGAATCAGAAATCGAGTGCAGAGACACCTATCGGTGCTCTCAGTTATTAATATCATCTTTTCATTACCTGATTCCTGGTCTGAGTGCTGACCAAACGAAGGCATCGCGTCGTTGCTATGGCCACCACTGCTGCTGCTGCTGAGGGCCAGGTGTGGCCCGAATAGACTGGCGTACGACGACTTGCCGGCGCCGCCCGACGACGTGTAGAGCGCGCCGTTCAGTGCCTGAGACGCGTATTTGGACAGTGCGCCCACAGATGGCACCCCTGAGGACTGAGCGCCGCCGCCGCCGCCTATGCCGTACAGTTGTGCCAACTGCTGTCCCATCGCCTGAGCCAATGAATGCTGTCCACCGGCACCATAACCACCATACTGACCACCACCACCACCACTACTACTGGTGGCGCCCCCTATGTTCACATTTGAGAACGGATTGCGAAGTGATTGTGATAGTGATGACGCCGATGGAAGGGCGCCGAACGGAACTTGCGAAGACGAGGAGGAGGAGGAGGAGGGGCTGTCGGACGAGGTCTGGCCGATGAGCTGATTGATGACTGATCCCAAGCCGGCGCCCAATTGGAATCCGTTCGGAATGAGTTGTCCCAGAGGTCCGCCGATCTTAATCCTTGGGTAAGGATTACTGGACTGCTGTGACTGCTCTTGTGCTGCTCCTGGATGTGGATGTGGATGCTGTGCGGCGGCGGCACTGTGTGATGAGGATGAGAGAGCATTGATGGAGAATTGGGCGCAAATGGAGTGGAAGGCACTGAAGAGCAGCAGAAGAAGAAGAAGAAGAGGAGGAAGAGGAGAGTTGAGTCTTGTGTCCATGTCTTCTGTTCAGAACTGCTTTGAAGTGACGATTTGGAGAAAAGAGTTTCGAAGAGAGACAGAGACAGACAGACAGACAGAGAGAGAGAGAGAAAAATGAAGAAATGATTTGAAAGCAGAGCAGAGAAGAGAAGAGAAGAGAAGTTTGAGTTGATTGGGATTGGGATTGGGATTGAGACTCATGTCCTGTAAATGGGTCCACAGTTTGTGCTATTTTCGTTTGCACTGTTTGCACAACAGGAATGATTGCGTGAATTGAGAGCAAAGAAGAAACACTGAAAGACTGAAACGGAATGAAACGGAACCGACGAACGAATGAATGACCGCTTAATTAGAGTTTAAGTTCAACTCTAGACTCTGCTGTAGAGTAACTTAATTATACACACTGTAGTGCAATACAGTTGTCTGTTGTCTACCTTGATTACGCATATTCTCCAAGAGAGTCGATAAAATTGTTCTCGATAAGTATTTTTTATCTTGAAATTAATTTTTTATTTTATTTTTAAAGATAAACAAGCACGAACGTTATTACCAGGGAGTATACTTGGGATGTTGGTGATAATCTTGATAATTTAGTCATTAGAAGATAATTGGGTCAAATGATATTCGTAACTATAGTATTCATCTGTAGTACCGGTAACACTGCTTTAGCTGTGTTAACAATCACAACATTGTTGGAAATTTTCGAATTTTCGAAAAATTTGAAAATCTGAAAATGAGTATAACTTTCAAATTTTTGAAAATTTTACAACAATGGTGGACAGACGGACGGACGGACGGACAGACGGACGGACAGCTTCTCAAGAACATAAGGGAGTATACTCCCTAAAAATACTTATCGAGAACAAGAACAATTTTATCGACTCTCTTGGAGAATATGCGTAATCAACCTAGACAACATTTGGTCGAAAAAGAATCAAAATATTCCATAAGGCTCAAAAAAAATTCCAACCATGGTTTTTTTTATTTCAATAGTCTGCCGCCGCATCCCGTTTTCTAGGCGGTTAAAGTGTAATGCAGTTGCCGACTAAAACCGCATCCCGTTTCGGAGAAAACGGGATGCGGGATGCGGTTCAGTCTCTCCCGTAACAGTTGACTTAGACTGTGTACTTTTTGTATAGCATTACTGTACAGGGGACTTTGAAAATGGGTCCACTTATAGAGGGGGTCCGCATAGAAAGGGGTTGACATATGGAATCTTTACTGTACAATACTCTCTGTACTCTACTCTAAAGGGGTTTCATAAAGTCCTGACAGTATGTTGCAGCGCGCGGCAGCTTTTTAGAGCTTTGATTGGCTGAATCACTCAATTTTTATTTGAAATTCTGATTATAGATTCATTCAGCCAATCAGAGCTCAAAAAAGTTGCTGCGCGCCGCAACATACTGTCAGGACTTTATGAAAACCCTTTATACTGTACAGTACTCTACTGCTATACCTGTCCTATAACTTACAACTTACTATGTTAGTAGT
>JAQIWA010001776.1:0-16298 GCA_034693305.1 Eueremaeus valkanovi | reverse complement strand
GTATTCGTTGCCAATCAGGTTCGGAGGCATTCCGTATGGATTGCGCTTTAAATACACATTTAGTAAAGTAAAGGATATTGTCGTCAGGACTGTAAGAATCAGTCCGTAATGGTTCAGATGGTCAGACATTCTTATCAATGAAAATAACAGATATTTGAGTCTTAAAAGAAATTAATTATTCAAAAGCGGTTTCGCTTAAAAAGTGAACTCTCATTGTTTCGCGCGAAGCAAAGCATATGTAAAGTAAAGGGGAATCAAGAAGTGGGTGAACATTGGTGTGAGCGCGCGACGCGTTTTTCAATTTGTATAATAGCGTTCAATTAAATTCATTTTTCAATTATTATTTTGAAAATAAGACATCAATAGCTTTAATAGAGATAATGAATGAAACGGATCCGACGAGTGATTCTCGAAATAATGAGACAAATAATGGTTTAATAACGAGTACAGTTGAGTCGATAGATAACCAGTCGTTGTCTGATTATTATGAAAACTTCGATTCGGATTCATTTACATCAGAACACATAACGACTACTACAGTACAGGCAGTCAGTTCTCACCATTTATTGCCATTTATATCAATAGCCATAACAGCCATTGCATTAGTGGTCTTAATATTATTTATCTATTGTCTCATTCGATATATTGTACGAAAAAATTCTTTATTGTCTGTAAAACCGGTCGAAAAACCCAAACATATTAAGGAAGAGAAGAACAAAATAAAAGGTAATTTAGAAATCAGTGAATCATTTAATTTAGAAAATCTAAACCAATAGAAAATCAGACTCCGAGGAGTCCGGACGTCACCCAAGGATATAGTATGACTGAAATTGTGGATAACGTTGAGAACAATGACGACAAGAAGAAAGTAACTGAAGAACAAGAAAAGGATGAATCAAAGCCTAGCGATCCGAATGGCTTCGAAGCTATGCTTAAGAAAGCGCTGGGAATCGAGTCACCGACAGAATCGACAGAGAGTTTAGAGAATTCGTTAAATAGCACCGAATCGGTCGATACGATTACATCGATAACTAATAATGAAATCAATAAAAGGAGTAATAAAACAGAAATTACTTATTAATACTTATATTCAATACTAGAGTCGATTATAAATAATTTTTAACCAAATTCTTCTTATTATCTAAAAATGAATAAAAGTTTTTTGCGTCCAAACAATTCAAATGCTAATTGACTTTGACTCAGGCAAACTCCACGAAGGGATTAAGCCTCAGCCAAATTCTGAGACAACTTGATCAAACTCAGACGATGCATCCTCATAAATTCTGTATGAAATAGTGTCAACTAATATTATTAATAGCCCGGGTCCCCAATTCGGAATTCTCGAATTGCTGCAAATCAGTGGAATAGTCGTGCAGTCATACAAAGAAGTGTTTCAGTGCACACATCAAACAATATTAGCCGACATCTGATTCACAATATTTTTTGCGGAATTGTTTTTCTGTTACTTTTCAAGTGAAGTGTTTTTCCAGTTATACTTCAATAAAATTAATTAATATATAAAAATATTTAATATATATGAATGTCAGATAAGAGATGAAACTATTTATTAATTAGAGCGCAATATCTATTTCAAGTATAGTTTGTATTGATTTTGGACATTAACTTATATTTATTGCATTCAGTCATCCATTCATTCATTCCTTTATTAATATTTAACATATTTTTCTTTATGCAAACAAACCATTCATTCATATGTCAAACAAAATATGTTTTAAATATGAATTTCTTCTTAATTGTTAAGTATTTTAGTTTAGTTGGAGTTAGTATTAGTCAGACCAATGGTTAAAGTGAATCCAACCATAGATGTGGATGAAGAGGAACTGAACAGAAAGCTAAGACATGCCTGTCCTAGGATTAAGAGGTGGAAATCCAGAATAGATGAAGCGGACGGAGATGTGCACCGATTGCGAGAACAGGCCATTAATAAGTCACCCGTATATGTGGCCATACAGAGGGGCAGCAAAAATATTCAAATTAGAACCCGTACTAAACCTAAGTGGTGGCGGAAATGGATCCAGGAGGGAAAGAAGTATGGGTTCGATGTATGGGTCCAACGATATATTGTCTCACATATTCTTAACCATCATTTCCTATTATAAAAAGTTTTGATTACTTTTTGTTTCTATTCTTTGATTTAATGAAATTCATTCAAAACAATAATTCTTTTAATTAAGGATTCATTTGTGACACCCATTCATATACCATCGGATGCTCATAGATATCAGAGACAGATATCTTTATCGAAGAAGTCACCCCAAACCTCTCCGCGCCGATCACTGCCGGTGTCGCCAATTAAGACGGGAATCCATTCACCGGTCAAAGTGTCGGTTCTGAAGAACGAATTTGGTATGAGATCACCCAAAAAGGAATACCAAAAAGGAGTGCCTTTGCTTACGCTAACGCCAGTGCCATTGAATCAAGTGCTGAGGAAGAAGGCCCGAATGATAGGCCAAGTGTCCACTATTGGCAAAGGGCGTTGGATAGAACAGGATTCGGCTTTGCTTTCTGTTCCCGGAAAACAAGAAGTATATCAATGTCTGTAATGCTTTTAATTGAGCTCTTAATTGATGGGCTCTTCATCTCATTCTTCATTGTCTCCATTCAGATGATAGTTCTTCAGAGACGGAAGACGAGAGGGAGAAGAGAGGGGGACAGTTACTCAATAAGCTATTAACAAGTCGTATGCATTACCAGTAAAACCAAAATTGTATTAAATCGACTAAAATCTTGATATTCTTGTTAAGCAACTCACGGCTCGCCTACCGATGCCCTCAAACGTATGGCATCGGCCAAACGTCGTGAAACCCCACCGTCTCCTAAGTCACCGAAGAGATCACCGAAGAAGGATCAGACAGAAATAAGTGAAGAAGAATCGGAGTCCGATTCACATCGTAAGTATTCAATTAGTTTATCGTTTAACAGGGACTGGATTACTGTCCAAATGGAAATATTAGACAATAGGTTTAGAAAATAATTTTTGTTCATTTACTTTAATAAAGTTAACCTAAAATTCATTGGAATTATTAAATTAATTGAATTAATGCACAAATAATTTAAAACTTTTAAACTATTTAACGACTGCTCTGAATGAACACAAAATGAAATGAAATTAACTTTTGTTAACAGTTTTAAAACTTTGATTCCTTCCAGAAAAAGAGTAAAAAGTATTTTTTTTTTTGTGTAATAATTTTATACTTTCGTTAAATTAATAAACTTTGTTAAAGATTACATTATGAAAAGGTAAAGCAATTTTATATTCGTTTCTATTTATCAAAAGTTTCGCCAAACAGTCGTCGGATGAGATCCAAAATCCGAGCCGTCGGACAAACATCGCTAATGTTTTCTCCGAGACATAGAACACACGAAGATTTGATTGAAGAAAGTGAAGGTATTTCACACATTATATCAATTTTATGTTAAGCCCATTTGCTATTGTGGTTAACACTTTTTCATAAACTTACCCCGAACTTGAATTTTGTACCTAAACTTATAAACATGAACTCTGAAACCACTACAGAGGAAGGAAAAACTGGAAGAGATAAGAGTGCAATGCTTCGGAAAATGCGAGCAACTGGCACTGTCAAAGCGGCCCTTTCCCCGCACAAGAGCCCATCCAAGTCTACCAAATGTAATAATAATATTAATATAATTATAAATATTATGAATTGAATTAATTCTGATTATCAAATAAATCCAAAGCCAGTCCTAAAACTCCGGACTCTATAAAGAAGAAGATTAAAGGCATTGGTAAGATTTCGGCCGCATTTTCCCCGAGTCGGAGCTCGGGTGAGATGGTTGACGAGGAGGGTAATATTATATCCCCGGCAAAGGAATCGAGTGAGTAATCAGTTTCTTAATAAAAGACAATCAATGAAAAGCACAAAATAACCCGAACTGTATTGACTGCTATTGACTATAAGCGCCATCAAGTCTGGGCTCTATATTCAGGAAAATCAAAACAATTACAAGACTTTCTTCAGTATCGAAAACACCCGACGCAAGTGAGCAGTAGTTTTGAATGCATTTAATTAACAATACATAAGACAACAGTATATAAGTGCAAAAGTGTTTCCAAATGACCAGGTCCATCCAGTATTAGTTCAATGATGACAAAGATGAGAATGATCATAAGACTTTCTCCGCGTAGAAAGCCAACGGATTCTGAAGAGGGTCAGTTTTATTTATGTATTTTTATTCGAATGCTTTATAAACTTTAATATATTTAAAACATTATTGAAATTAATTAGAAGTAAAATATTTTTATATAAAAATATAATAATTTAATAATAATCGCAAATAATTTGAATAATTATTTATTTGTCTCAATAGAAGATGAAGAGGAAGAAGAAGAAGGAGAGGGTATAAGATATTTATATAAGTGATACGGAATAAATATTTGTTGTAATTATTGAACAAAATTATAATATTTGTCACAAATAGGAAGCGATAGAGAAGTGAAGCGAAAGAAAAAAGAAAAAGCAATTAAAGCCGCGAAAGTAGAAGAGGAGGAAGAAGTAGAGGACGAGGAGGAGGAAGGAGTGCCCAAACAGAGTTGTTTCAGTAAATTCTGTAAAATAGTCTGTCCTTGTATATGCAAGAAAAAAGAGCCAGATCTTATGGAATATGAATCCGGATCTCAGGCTAATTATTAAAATCAATTAATTCATTGATAATTATTTTCAATAAACAAATCATTTATAAAAAATAGAAATTATTTTAAGCCTCTGTTCCTCCATATGTGCGATACAATTGTGGATAAAGTGGTGTTTTGTTCTGAAGACTTTGTGAATACATGGAAGTGCTCTTGATGTTGAAGCCCGGGTATCTATCAACCAGGAGCATTTGCTTTCGCAATTTATTCCTTTCGTCGCATTTTTTGCAAACACAGGAAATAATACCCAAAAAGATGCCAAACAATAGTAAAGTCATCACTATTTTAAAGGCGAACCAAAAGCCAGTGTCGAAGAAATCAAAGTAATTATTATAATGAGAATGTTTGCAATTGATTTCGTCTCTGCCGTCCCCGCAGTTGTCCACTCCATTGCATAGAAATCTTCTGTCAATACATATATTGTTTCCACAATTGAATAGAAATGTTTGTCCGCAGAAGTTGTCATCAAATCTTCGGACGCGATTCCAATTATGTTCCGGTTCTTTATATAAAGTGATGACAATTTCAAAACCTTTGTCTTCTGTAGTCATGTGACGATCCATTGTCGTCAGGAATTTGAGTATAATATCGTTGGAATCGCCCGAATCTGTTGTGTAGAAGAAGTCTGACTTCTCGTTATTATTGTCGATCAACTCGTTTTCGTAATAAACTTTTGATTTCTTGTCATCGAATTTGATGACCAAATAGTCTTTGAAATTACGGTATTTTCTTAATTCAATATAATTTAAATTCACAACAACTCCAGAATATCTATCGCCGCCTTTGTTGATGACCTGGAGCTGACAGTCCAGGTCAGGTTGGTATAGGCCCCGACTGGCCCTGATTATCACCGATTGCTGGTCATTGTCCAGATAAATTTTACCATTGATTGTCTTATATTGGCAGTAGTCCTGTGCGTAATAGGTTTGCACTCTTTTATCGGCATTTAATACCGAAAATAAGATCAATAATGACAACCAAATCAAATATTTTTTCGAAAACATTTTTGAATCAAAAAATTATATATTTTTTAATTCACTTCTTTCAGCAAATCTCAGGTCTTTTCGAATTTATTTGAGACAACAGTTATATAATATAGCAATGAATTCATTTAATTAATACTATGATTGCTATTACTGAAGGCGAAGACACAATACGAAAGTGACTAAAAATATTGATTTGTTCATTGATTTTGAATTTAATTTTAGTTTTGTGTATATCTCTTCCATTTGAGTTGAGTTCTCCAAATGGGAAGATAAGATAAAATAATTTGTGTTCAACTTTGAGCCATTCGTTTCATTAATACGCTATCTATTGCCAGATATACAGTGCAGTACTCAATGCACACAACTTTTAATTTGGTTTTATCTAAATTGAAAACAATAGCCGATAATAATACCAAATAAGGGTTGGGTATGGGTATCCATGGTATCATTTTATCAAGTTATAGTTTAGGGGAGAATTGAATTACCCTGAATTTATAAGAAAAATGCCGAAAACTTTTTTGTCGTCTTCTATTCACCATTATAAATGAAACTAGATCACTTTCCGGCTATTAATTTAATTTAATTTTTGTAAATAACTACTGATCTGTATAGTCTTTGGAACTATAAGTCGAGAACAAGTCAGACATACATTACATTCGGTATTCATTTAATATTAATAATTAGACAAACACAAATTAATTTACCGGGTTAGCTCTTGACCGGTAATGTGGGTCTGGCCGAAATTATTTCCCATAAACTACTGCTGAATAAAATTAAAATTGTTCCTATTTTGTAGTTTGTTATGAAACAGGACTTATTTAACTTTTGAATAACCCTGCACTTATTGTGTGAGCATGAGTTTGACTGTACTGTTAGTTTGAATTAAGTTATAACAAACCAAATGATTAGATTAGAAAAGCATATAATATTAATCAAATGATTTTTCAGTTTATTTATCACTGATTTGAATATAAGATTCATTAAAAAATCAATTTGTATTGAATTAAATTACTTATAATTTGCTGCATATTATATAGTAATACAAATTGAAAGCATAATTAGTTGAGTACTGCAGGTATTTCTGCAAAATTGTTTCAGACCCTATGCATGACTCATATCCAGAATTGGAAAAGTATTATCTGAAGCATAGGATCTGAGGACAAATAATACGTGAAAGGGGACAGTCACCTACAAAACATTGTACTATTGTTTATTGTAGATTTCGATCAAAAATATCCCATTGTATGCACTCATACAATAAAAATCATACGCTTTTACCAAAAGTACTTAATTGAAGGTTGAAATCAGCTATTAATCTGTTGGTTCATAAGACAGATAATTTTGTTTTCCACTATTGAATAATGAAAATAATATCATCTTTTTATTGGTCTTATTGGTAGTGATTCGAAAGGAGTGTTTCCGACATAATTATCAATATTTTAAATAAATATACTGGCAATGAAAAAAATAGCAAGTTTGAAACAAGATTATTTCCATTAATATGACCGAACGGACAACATATGACTGAATTTTTGTTCAATCGGTTATTTAAAAAGTTTAGTCAATTGATAATAAATATCAAATCAGACAGAATTACATTTTGATCAACAAATTGACTCCTGCTATTTTCTTTATCTCACCCTCTACACACCTGTTTTGAACAAATAGAGCCTGCAAGTATCCTAATACCTTCTGTACCTCTATTAACACAAAAAACTTAATTTCATTACATATTATTCAGAGATTCTGTTTTCTCTCATCTTATATGAAATGCTCACAAATTATCAATTTTCTGATGAATTGTTTTTAAATGAAAAATATGTTGAAAAGTGTAAAAAGCATACAAAACTCTTAAATCCAATCCTTAATTATTGTAGTGTTTAAACATTTTAGTATAGTACTACTTTTATCGTCAAATATTCTGATTAGACTGAGTTCGCACAGTCTGTAAGAATTGTAAGCCTTGTCTAACTTTATCTGCTATTGTGTAAAAAGCAATTCATTTCAGTTACTATTGTTTTACTTTGAATGGCATTCCAATAATCAGTTCAATAGTAACACTAATTTAATGCTAAAAATGATCGCAAATTCATTAATCAAATTATTATTCATTTCTTCTTTATTTCAATTCTTTAATGAAATCCATTGCGAAAACCAAACATTTGCGCCAATAGTTAATACGAAAAATGGTAGAGTCAGGGGTATAGTGAAAGACCTGGATGATGGCACCAAATTCTATCTGTATGATGGCATACCATATGGTAACTGAATGCTGAATCAAATCTATAAAGTTATTGAAACTATTGTTTCGTTTCAATCATTTCCTATTCACTATAAATCAGCCGAACCTCCGGTCAAAGATTTACGTTTCGGAAAACCAGTTCCGAAGTCAAAGTGGACGGACATATATAACGCCACAAAATATCGCAATTCCTGTATACAACCGGATAAGTTAGAGCCGGACAACAATATACCAGAAGAGTCGGAACACAGCGAAGACTGTCTGTTCCTCAGTGTATGGCAACCGAAGACTCCGCTACCAAATGGCAAAAAGAGATCAGTTATGTTCTGGATCTATGGCGGCGGCTATGAAACCGGGACCATATTCTCATTGGCCTATGATGCCAGATATTTGGCTGTTTTGGGTGATGTGGTTGTGGTCACTGCTAACTACCGACTGGGACCCTGGGGCTTCTTGTACGCGGGCACACCTGACGCAACCGGCAATATGGGACTATACGACCAGTTGCTTGCACTCAAATGGGTTCGGGATAATATCGATCAGTTTGGAGGCGATCCGAACTCTGTTACCATTTTTGGAGAATCAGCAGGTATGCTTGGTCATTGCTTGAGCAGTTTAATCATTTTACATTGTATACAGTATTGATAACATTGAACATCATTTAACTATTGATATCATATATAGAAAATAATAGACAAAAATGTTTAATCATTTGATCGACTTTTTAAAGTTAAGATACGTTTAGGAAATGTAGAGTAAAGTCAATACTTTCTTATCTAAAATATTTGTAAATTTTTGAATACAGTCTCACAGTATTAATACAAACAAAAGATAATTTTTAGATGAATTACATTAACCATAAAATTGATTCGTTTGTTCAGAAGGTTTGTATGAATATGCAATTAGTTTCTAGAAGTGATGAGTCCTATGAAGTAGACATTTGAGCTTGGTCTATCGTGTGTTAATATATAGAGAAATTGCGAATTCATTTACTTAAATATTTTATACGTATATTAGGTTTCCTAGAGTTCAATATTGTTTAATAATTACTCTATTAGTAAGACTTCATTCAATATTCAATGAATCCAATGCTTTACTCGACCAATAGGTGGTATGTCTGTGGGCGCACATGTATTGTCGCCACTGTCTGCGGGTCTGTACAAGAGAGCAATCCTGCAATCGGGTGCTCCCAACTCATACTTGGGAAGTGAATCCAAAACCCAATCTATGGCTAAAACCCATTATTTGGCTAAAAACCTGAACTGCAGTATAGCTTCGGGAGAAGAGATCGTCAAATGTCTGAAAGCGAAAACTTCTGACGAAATACTGCACATATCGAAGACTGCGCGCGGAAATGGACAGAGTTTTGAACCTATTTATGGGGAAGAACTGCTGCCAATCAAACCATTAGACGCTTTACAAACGGGAAAATTCAATAAGAATTTAGACCTGATGTTCGGCACAGTTAGTGACGAGGGTGCTCTCTTCGTAGAGTCACTCTTTCCAGCTCTGAGTCCGGAGGAGAAGAATCCGACGATCACTGTATCGACTGCTAAACAATACATAAAATTAATGTTTTTGATATTCAAAGAGAAATTCGGCGATTCTGTGGCCGACTTCTACGTCAATGGACTCAAAGACAGCGAAAAAGACAAACTGAGGAAAGCTGTTGGATATGGTTTCGGCGATTACCACATCGCCTGCCCTACAGTCCTGTTCGGACGCGAGTTCGCTCTACACAGCACTGGCAACAGAGCCTATGCCTATCGGCTGACACACCCGCCGACAATCCCTGTGTTCCCGCTCTGTCACGGATGGATGGGTGTATGTCATGGCGACGATGTGCTCATACTCTTTGGCTTTCCCATCAAACTCAGGGGAATTACATTCACTGAAGATGACTACAGATTGAGTGTAGACATGATAAAGGCCTGGAGCACTTTTGCCAAGACTGGGTAGAAATAGAATATTTTCATAATTTTCATTAATTAATGATTTAATTCAATCAAATCATAGAATTCCTCCTCAATTGGGTTCAGCCAAATGGGAAGAAGCGATTGACAGAAAAGCAGCCAATCCTAACGTCAAGTACATGGACCTGGATCCTAAACGCTACGGGATGGTCGACAAGTATTACAAGGATACGTGTGAAGGCATTTGGATGAAGAACTTTGGGATTAAAAAATAATTTAAAGAATAGAAAATTTTAATTAATTTAAATGAAATTCAATTTTAGAGAAAAATAATTTTGAATTTATTAACGAATTAAACAAAATATTAATATTTTCATTAAAATAATAGAATAGCGAATCAAAACATGTCTATCATTCGCCACCTTTATCTTCTTTATCACCCTTATCCTCTTTATCACCCTTATCCTCTTTATCCTCTTTTGGGTGTTCTTCGCCTCCTTCAGCCTCCTCACCCCCTCCATCACCGCCACTATAATTCTTACCCCCTTTCTTCTTATCGCCTTTCTCGTCCCCACCCTTGGCGCCTCCCTTCTTAAGCCTTCGTTTAATGAAGAAGAAGTCCATGTCGAACTTAAGGGCGCAGTAGTCGGGCATTTCAGTGTCGGGGTCAGTTATACACGCGTTACGACATTTATCAAAGAGAAGTCCGTTTTGTCCATTTTTTTCGCAATAATATACACTAGATTTGTGACAACCTTTGCCCCCACACTCCTGCATACGGACTCCACATTTGATTCCTTCCCCGGCACAGCATTTACAGTCATCTCCTCCGCCACCAGATTTCTGGAGTGACTTATCTTCTTCTTCGCCTCCTTTTGGTGTAGTCGGCTCTTCAGACGATTCCTCTGATTCCTCGCCGTATGAGAGGTGAAAATTGACGGCAAATAATGCAAAAATAAATAAATAAATGAATTTGTTTTCACACATATTTCACCCAATTATGACAAATGAATCTTTATTTCAATTAATTAATTCATTCACTTCTGCCCATATGTCTGCTTATGTGGTAATTGGAAACTACAGTCAAATCCTTTCGAATCAAACATTTGTACGCATTTAAAGCTATGGAAACTACAGGACAGGTATAAAAGTGTGGATACGAATGAATATTGGTTTAAACATTGTGTAAAATATGGTATTGTTTATGAAATTGAAATATTTCAGATCCAATTGGTTCACATGATTTGTTTGGGTACATAAATGTATAAACACAGACACTCTCATTGCCGATGTCTGGGATGTGTATGAGTTGTGAATCAATGAGACATTTCTATTATTTTTAAGAATAGTATTGCTGTCAACGAAATAATCTAAAAGTGAGAGTATTTGTAAGAATTGAATCAATATTTCTCTTAAACTCTTATAACTCAGACCTCATATCCTCTGAATTGATTGATAATAAATAGTTCCCAACAATAAAATCCAACTTTTTTTTCACCAATTCTTTCGATTATATTCGATAACTGTATGAATAGATTGAAATATAGGTTCAAAATATTATTGAATAAAAAAACAAAATTTACCTTAAATTTGATCTTAAAGTGAATTAATTTATTTGAGTTTATAATAGAGTTCAATAAATGATATGATTTATTAGACTCGATAGAAATTGAAGACGAAATACGAATTATGAATATAAGTATTGAAATATAAAACACGAGAAAATAAAATGAGAATATTCTGGATATTAATTGTAATCGACTGAAGAATATTGAATATGTGAACAAAGATATGATTGCAGAGAATGTAAACCAAATAATGCACAAAAATATTGACCAATAGTTGCTGTTGTATTCATTTATTTCCAAATAATTTGCATTCAATTCTTTCATAATTTTCAGAATGATCAAGCTTATTTTACGTTGTTTCATAGCTAATATAGCCTTGATATTCGCATTGATTGTCTTGAGTTTACAATTGAGATAATAAATGATTACATAATAGTATATGAATTGATAGACAATAATATTGAATAAGTAATAAGCAATAAGAGACCAAAGAAATGAGTGCGGAATCAATACAAACAGCAATTGATTTAAAGATCTTTCCGAAGATAATGTAAATATTGTTAAACAACATATAAATGCATTAAAGCAACTAATTTTGATAAAAACTTTTGTTAAATTCAAAGTTTTGCGACAAAAGTCAACCAACTTATAGACAATCTGTTTGTCATTAAAGCCAATACTTTTGGGCGCAACCAAACCGGCCATCATTTGAAATACTCTCAAATGCGTTGGTTTTATGCCATTCCTGTATAGCATATAATTGTGAATTATTGAGAGAAGACTGGCACCAAATTCAAAAACAGCCATAATATCGAACTGTAGAATCAATCCCATAAAATAACCAAGATCTCCTGAATATATATAAATCTGTTCCATATCATCGGGTATTATAATCAAAATAAAACTTCTTATTAACGCAAATAACATAACAACGAAAACAAGTAATGGATTGTGAAATCGGTTTCTATGGACTGATTGGCTCTTATATAGAGATAAACCAATTCTATACAAATGACTGTCCGCTCCTTTGATGACCATTTCTGGGGGCAATATATGCGACAAATCTCTGTAATAATCCATAGTATGAGTCAAACAGAATACACGACAAAATTGGTATAAATTTCGCTTATATTCAAATTAATTCTAGAATTCTGTTTATTTGTGTCAAACAATTCAATAAAATTCTTAATGGATTTTTACAATAATATTTGACATCATTTGAATTCATTAACGATTCCGAACAGAATTGCATAAAATAATTATATTCAATGATAGCCAAGGTCTTCCAGTGATAATACACATTAAGCTCAAAAATACTGTTTTTTCTTATAAGCTTCGGAATAATTTTGAAACCACCCCAACAAAAATGTTTTGTATACCTCCCTGGTTACATCAACATACCTTCGCTATCATTGATATATCCATTTTTAATAGACTTCAATAATATAATTATGACAATCAATAAAAATATTTCACTTATTTTTTATCTGAAGTTCAAAACATAATTTAAGTCAACGAATGAAAAAAAATGATTAAATTAATGTATAAATTAAAATGTTCTACCTATTTAATCAAGGTGTGTATACGTATTCTAATCAAATGAAATCGTAATTTATTTTTTGATTAGTTTTATTATTATTTATTAATATTTTGTTTCGAATCGATATTCAGTTCAGACAACGAATAAATGGAAGACATTTAAGAAATTAATGAAAGAATATAACCAAGTAGTACAGGTACTTCTTAATCAAATCATTTCAAATATTTACAAAGACTGGTCTTATAGTTTGATTAGTTTTATTATTAAGACATACCTGGATACATTATTAGTATATAAATTTATTTTAACAAAGTACTCGATAGAAAGTATGATGACACAATAAACTAGGTATCATTTTAGTATCTAGAGTGTCGAACCGTAACAAGGGATACCAGTATCCTTTTCATATTTTCATTACAAAACATAAGTTCTGAATGAATAGAAGATTATTTTTGCTGTTAATCTTTAATCTTTAATCTTACAAAATGTGTTCAAATATAAAGTTATACAAATAGTAAAACTGTAGCAAAAAATAAGTAACCCTATAATGTGTTATAAAAATAACTTAAAACAAATTTAAAGCAAACGAAACAACAAAAAGACAATGAAAAATATAATTTTATGACCGACTAAGAATTGAAAAAACAAACAAGCACAAACGTCATTACCAGCCAGTATACTTTGGATCTATTAGTGATAATATTGACAATATAGCCATTTGGAGATAATTGGGTCAATTGGTATTCATAACTATAGTATTTATCTGTAGTAACACTGCTTTAGCTGTGCTTTGACAGAAGATATAGATTGACAGCTAATATATAGATATATTTTCTAATATGAATATTTTGGTCATTAGATTTCTGAATATATCTTAGAAGTACATTACAGTAGTGCAAAACAGATCGTCTGCTTCTCTGATGCCATACAAAAATTTCGTCCAGTAATCAGAATAATCAAGAAATTCACTTACGTTTCATTAATCTAATGAATAGGTTTTTGAGAAAAAAGTGTTTTGAAATGAAATAAAATATTTCTTATATAATATGACTTAATATCAGTTATAAAACAAATTGACTTAATTTGAAAATCTTTATAATTATAGTATTTTTCTAAAATATTTTATTAAATATTCACATTTGTTATACTGACGGCTATATTATTATATAATGTTTGAAAAAATGATATAATTTTTTCTGCAATATTTGTTAAAATTTATGACATAATATATCTATAAAGAGATGAGCAAGGTATAGGTCATATTAAAACTAGATCAAGCACATGAATTTTAGCAAGTTACTCCCTAGTTTTTTAGCCCTGTACTAATTTTTGAATATTGATTAGATTTTGAACTAATTATTAGCCGAATTGATCAAATGAAGTGCAATCAAGCAAGAAATTGATTAAAAATGGGTGTTTCCACAAAAAATGGCGGAACCTATTCATTTTGTCTTGTTCCAACTGGCTGCACGTTTGATGAATAATTAATGTAATATATACATGCTTATTTTCCTAATCAGAACCTTTCATTTTGTCACCAACCATGTAGATCAGTATGGTCTACCTTGCTCATCCTAACTAATCGCTAGTGAAATATTTTTTTAAAAACTCAATAATAAATGATTGACTTTTAATACTATTATTATTCTATTCAATGGACTGAAAAATCAATCCTTTTATGTCATCTTCTGTTCGGAAAATATTTTTTCTTTGAGAAAAAAATGTTAAGAAAAGCGAAGAAAATATCGAAAACGCTATAAATTTTAACGATTTTGGAGCCAAAGAAATACAGGTTTTCTATCGATTAGTTTTTTCTTTAAACGAATTGTCATTTACTAAACACTCGATTGAACTTAAGTTTTATAGATATACACAAAACAAAACAAAAATATAATAATAATAAAAAACAGTTTTTAAAAGACATATAAAGATCGAAAAGATTTGACATTAAATTCAAAATATAAGACGTTATGAAAAAAATTATGTGAAAAATGCAATTAATTATAAATATTAATACATTTTTTTCTGTATCTAATATAGTGTTCACTGAAAGCAAAACGAAATTTAAATTTTAAAATCTTTTTCTTCTTTCAAGTTCTGGAAAAATCAGATTTATATTAAATTTATTGAAAGTATCGATAATTGCAAATCATATCAAATAACTTATTGCCAAAAAAAAATATAATAAAAATAAAATATATTTTATGCTTAACTTAACGGAAAGTATGCCAAACAATCAAATTCGTATCAATACATATGAAAATTATATTATATTTCACATCAATAAAAATGTCAAAGAAATCACAATATTTTTTGATCAATTCATATATGAATTTAATTGAAGACAAAAAAATTATTATATAATAACTAAATTTCAGACTAAATAATGTCATTTTAATCGCAACATTAGCTCTGAAATCAATAATAATATATTAAAAGTATATTTTTTTCGATCTATTTATTTCATATTTTAAAAAAATATAATTTTTTTTTATAAAAAGACATTAAATTATTTAAACTCAAAATTGATAAAAATCATATCAAAAATTACAGTTAAAAGCTTTACGATATATGGAAATCAATAGGTGCAAGGTGGGTGTGATTTTACAATTGATTACTTTATAACGTCCAAATAATTATTAATCTTAGATGGAGGATTAGTCTCCTTGATGCTCTATAAAATTATCAAGTTGCTCCCATTTAATTCCTTGTAAAATTTCTTCTAGACTACTACGTAATTTTCAGAGCCCGGAAAACCATTCCGTCTTCCCGTGAATATGAGTCTGGTGTCATCATAACAAACAAATGGGGAATTAACACATCCACCAGAGATAGGCAAAGGGTCTGACGACAGGGGGGTGCTAAAATTTTTGGCCAAAAGGGGTACAATGAATCACATTTTTCGGTCAAAAGTGCCCTCATTTTCGAGTTTTTTCCTCCAAATCATCGAAAAACAGAAGGGGTATACCCCCTATACCCCCATTTCCTATCACTGACATCCACTTAAAAGTTAGCAGGTTAACTTTCAAACACAGTTCAGTGATTTCATGACATTTTAGTGATGAAAAAAGTACTGTTTAAACTTGGAACTTTGCATTTGAAGCCGCATACTTTGTTTGAAAGTTTGCCTGCTAACTAACACATCGTAACATACAAATTAGACTTACTTTGAAAGTTATTGATTTGATTTGAACCCCCCTTTGTTTGTTATGATGACACAAGGCTCATATGCACGGGAAGGCTGATCTAAGTAATCTTGGTTATTTTTACTCGTGTTTTTACCTAACACACAATTAACCTATGTTATTTTATACTTGTACTTTCAATAGGAAGTAAGGAGCTTGAGCATCTTTAAACCTATAAGCTTAAGATATGTG
>JAQIWA010001775.1:0-16299 GCA_034693305.1 Eueremaeus valkanovi | reverse complement strand
CTCCCACTACCCTAACTGGTCAGTTTTTATTTTTATAAGCATAAAAAACCATAACATTTCAAGAAAGTGACCGGAAGAGGAAGTGGTGACTTAACCGCAGTCATACTACATTTTTCGGGCAAGTGGCTTTCGGGCAAATGGCTTTCGGGCAAGTGGATTTCGGGCAAGTGGCTTTCGGGCAAGTGGATTTCGGGCAAGTGGATTTCGGGCAAGTGTACGGATTCCAATAAAATATATATAATAATGAAATTTACAATAGATTAATAATAATATTAAATACAATCTAAATGTCTTCGTCTAAACAATGAATAGTCAGTAATAGATCTTAAATCATAAGAAAGTTCATTAAAAAACTTAATTCCTTTAAAAAACAATGAATTGGAATAAAAATTATTTTTAGGTGTAGTCAGAGATAATTTCTTGTCGTCGCTGATCCTACTGCTGGAACGGGTCTCACAAAATTTGAATATATTCTGGGTTTGATATTGTGTCACATTATTAATGAATTTAAATATATAGAGAACAGAATGAACGTTAATTCGAGTGACAATTGGTCTCCATTTCAATGTATTGAATGCCGTATTCCACGAGAAATCATATCTTTCTCCGACCAATAGTCGCGAAGCTCTTCGTTGAAGACGAGTTAGTCTCGTAATATGACCCTCGTAGGTATGGCCCCATACTATGTCTGCGTAATCAAAGTGCGGAAGAATGATAGCATTGTATATATTTTGAAGACATTTCTTAGGTATAGAATCGGCTAATCTTCGCAATAGACTCAATCGATTGCCGATAGTTTCAGAGATCTTATTAATATGTGACCCAAAGTTAAGATCAGAATTGAACAGAACTCCTAATATTTTGCTTTCGTGGACACGTCTTATAGCCTTTGGTCCGACATTAACAATAATATTTGATTCTGGTTTAGGTCTTCCCATAAGCATAAAACAAGACTTATCTGTATTCAAAACGAGTCTATTTTTCTGAAGCCATTGATTGATTAGAATTAAGTCTTGATTTGCTTTTCTCTCCAATTCCTCATAGGTTTTGGCTGTTATAACAAGTGTTGTGTCGTCAGCAAAGAGAGTAATATTTCCATTCAATGGCAGACCTGTTATGTCATTAATAAATAGTGAGAATAGTAGAGGTCCTCCGATCGAACCCTGAGGTACAGACACAGCACCAGTGAGTCTGATATCTGAAATAGAGTTTTTCGTTTTCACGAATTGATATCTATTTTTGAGATAAGAGTCGAACCACTTGAGAGACAGGTCATCGCATCCATACTTATATAGCTTATCGAATAATAATTGATGTGAAACCAAATCAAACGCTTTTCTTAAGTCCAGACAAATGACAGCACATTTCAGTCTATTGTTCAAAGCGTTCAGAATATTATATTTTATGTCAATCAGAGCATCGACTGTCGAATGATTTTTCTTAAACCCAAACTGTTTTCCACTCAAAAGATCATTAGTTTTCAAAAAGTTTTGAAATGAGTTGAAAACATGTTTTTCAATGATTTTTGATATGAATGGCAACACAGATATTGGTCTGTAATTCAGCCAATCATTTCTCGAACCAGTCTTATGTAATGCAGATATTCTTGATATCTTCCATGCAGTCGGAAAAACTCCGGATCTGATCGATGTGTTAAACAGAGATAACATGATTGGCAACAATACTGACAATAATTGTTATTATTGTGAGTATTGTATAATAACTCTAAATCTGATCCAGTTATCCGAAAATCGATGGAATGGAAGACAAGAGAAACTGAAAACCATTTCTCAAGCATTCAATCAATAATTACTAAATTATAGATAAAATTCAAAACTTTTCGAATCAAAAACTCATTTATTTTTGAAATTATTTTCATATATAATATATAATTAATAATAAGTATTAATATATTTAATCTAAAATTAATGCATAGAATAGAAAATCTTATAACAGAATCGATTGATTAGAATAAAAAAATCTTAATTTTAATTATAATTATTTTGAATCCAATTATAATAATAATAAATAATTGAATGAATGAATGAAATCATAACAAAGTATTGGCGGAAAACAAATGTATTGATTGGTTGGCACCGAATGAAGGGATGACTTGAATAGAGGGTCCGAACGAATGGGAGGCTATTTCTGAAGTGAAGAGTTAGAGGAAGAAGAGTTGGACCGAGACTTCGACAAAATACCCGACTTTTTCATTCCGTTTTTGTCGGCTTTGTTTGAGTCCGAGCTCTGCATCGAATCGGAGTTCAATTCGTTGTCTATCCTCTCGTCCCGACTGTTCGCCGATAACTCGAATTTGGCGCCAATCAGTCCGACCACTGATTTGGGCCTCTGTTTGAAGTTTGGCGGAGGGTTTGGGTTTGATTGTCGTGTCAGTGATGAGCGGCCGGTGCTCTCAGTCAATGACGTTGAGGTCAGCTCTTCGTTGGCAGTGCTCTGTGTTTTGTTGGGCGACTTCAGTAATACGTCTCCGAATAAAGTGGCTCTCAGTTTGACGCAACCCTGCAGTGCATTCGAACCACTGCTCCCATTGCTCGACAGATTGGGCTCTGCACCCGAACTAATAGGAGGTGTAGTAGGAGTGGGTGCCAATGAACGCCTGCCCTGTTTGGCCCTCATCTCAGCCAAGAGGTCCGCGTGCTCTGAGGGCAGAGGACTCGTCATTCTCTCGTTCGACTCCAATATATTCGTAATCTCTTCGGCGCCGGGAGAGGTATTGCGTGGAAAAGGTATGGGTTGTGTCGCTCTCTTATTGCCCAAATTGGGTGAGGATCGGGATCGGGTCACTTCATCGATACGCGCCGTCAGAAGCGAAGTTTGTGCCGCACCTGGGCTTACATTTTCATTCTTTGAGACTTCACTTGTGTTCGACTTCATTGCAAACTTCTTGAAGAGACCGACTCTGGGCTGCACTTGAGGTTTAGGTGTCACCGGGTCTGCGGGACTGGACTTCTTGAAGAATGATTCCAATCCTTCGTCCAGTTTCTCGACGACCTTATCATTGCTTTCAGAAAGTATTGAATCGTTTTTATCTATTTTTTCATTTTTCGTATCCATCGGAAGAACAGTCACACGAGTCGGGCCTCGAGTCGGCGCTCGTGTTTTAGGCTTTTTTGGTCGTGTTTTGGCCAAGTGTTCCAATTTGTCAGCACTGGTAGACGCAGCCAATAGACTAGAATCGATTGAATTCAAAGCACTTTTAGAACTGTCGGCCTTTTGTAGTAAGTCTGGGATATCGTCGGACGTGAGTCCGTCCAGAACTGATTGCGGCCGAAGTCGACGCACATAAAGGCTCTGACGCTTTTGGTTCGACTGCTTTGGCGTTGCCTTAAGCGAAGAACAAATAATTTATAAATGAGTTTATCTATTGCTTCAGACTTTCATTATTTTAGAGGAAAGAGCGGACACTCACTAAGTTAAGCCAAGCCAACCACTGGCAGCACAGGTATTCACATTTATTGATTAGTATTTAGTTTTAGAAAAGTAAGACTTATTGAGACAATCAAACAAATCACTCAATACTCACGACATGTGTTGACTCTTCATCGATGTGTCCGTCGATCGACAGATTCCCTTCGGTGGACGACTCCCGAGAACTGCCTTCAATCCAAGTCCTACTGCGCAAGACATCAGGCGTTGAACTCCTTTGACTTAGAGATTGTTTGTGTTCCTGTCCGGTCAGCGCCCTATGGCTCGAGGAAAGACATTCACTAACTTCGATGAGAACCTTATCACAAATCTGAGCCGCAATTCCCTGAAGTATTTCCTCGACTTTAGTGGTCAGAAGAGCGCCGACACTATCTGTAAGACAGGTCTGGAAGAAGTTGAGGGAAGGAAGTAATGGAGAGTTTTTGGTATTATTGAAAATACGCTGTAATTCAGTCTCAAGTCTTTCACTGTCAGCCATAATGTGCGGACACTGTTCTTGAATGGTCTGAATCATAGACGCGATCACACCATTGATGTGCGCCTCGAATGTCGTCTTCAAGTCATACGCCGTTTCCACGAGTTTTGCTTCAATTGGTTTGCAAATCGCAAACGTCGAGAGCCGGCGCTCGCCTTCAGACGACTCAGGGTATATGAGCTTCTGGTTGAGATCAGTCAACAGGTGCTTGGCATTGGTTGCGTCCCGCAAATAGCTCTCAGCCCTCAACACCTCTTCCTCTTTGTTGCTGAACTCATAAGAATCCGAAGACTTCTTGCTTTCATTCATCAGACTATTGTTGAGAACATCATTCAAATGGACGGCCAGTTTGTCGATCATCTGATAGACGTTAGAATCGATTTGCATGTGATGGCTGTGCAGACGACTATTCCTCAGAATATTTTGCGGCAAATTGTTTCGTCGCAAAAGTTCTTGGATTTTAGTTATGGCCGCTTCAGTCCTGTCCGGCATTTTGACCATTGCTGTCTGCACGTCCTGCACCGGCACAGGCATATACTTGAGTGTGTAGTTCCTTTCCAGTGAATAAGCGATGTCAACAAAGCCAGCCGTCGGTATCAGATTCCGGTCCATATAAATGGTCTCCAGTTTTGAGTTGACCTGAAGTGCTTTGGCCAGAGTTCGGGCGCCGGAAAGACCCATTTGGTTACCTGTTTCGTGAGATTATATATTTGGATAAATTGCACCATTGGTGGCATCGACTCATGACATAAATACCGGTGACATCAATGTTGACCAGAGACTGATTAGAGCCCAAAGCGTTGATCACAAGACAGGTATCACTTCTGAGTTTGGAGTCGACTAACGAAAGCGATTCTAAAACTGAGTCTTCGTCTTGTAATAGATGAACCAGTGATTCCAGAACTCGAGGCATATGTCTGAATGGGATTATACGGCAATTGAAACATAAGTACAGTTGTACTCAACAGTAATGACAACCAATGGATGGACTCTTACTTCGGTTTAATATAATTGAAATTCTTTCCGATCGACAAGTATTTAATGGATTTGTTTTTGCCGATAGAGTTGATTACATTCGTCACATCGATGTCGAACCCGTTGTCACTCAAGTCTAATCCACTGATGCATCGAATGCCTCCCAAAGCAAACTCCAAAACTGTGGCGCCGTTGGACTTAAGCTCATTTGAACTCAGATTAATCCTAACATCAGTTGCGATCTCATTGCAGGCAAACCCTAAGAGCATAGCTTTGAGAGCTTCGGCCGGCAGTCGATTGAAAGACAGATTCAGTGTTTTCAGAGCTATTGTCGACGAGAAGAATGCCTTGAAAGAGGGCGGGACGTTCACCTCCTTGTGCGCCTTCTTATTGCTGAACTGGTTGTGCGACAGATTCAGGTGAACCAGCTTTTGGGTGCAGCCGCGCAACAATGCGCCGAACGCTGTGTCCAAACAGCACTCGGTGCCGGACAGATCCAAATGTGTTATATTGTTGGGTTGGGCTAACAGGTTGTATAATTTCTGCACAAGTAATGCAATCAATTATTCTCGTCAGTCATTAATGTATGGCATTTGAACTCTAATTTCAACAAAAGGCAGAATCAGTTAAGAGAACAGATCTGTAAAACATTGCCAATCATTTGAGTCCCAATAAACTCATTATACAGTTATTGAAAGTATTATTCAAAACAATGCTTATCCGACCTGAAGGGCTTAAATGTTATATATGACCTCAATATTATATCTTAACAGGATGGTTTGTACCGGGGCTAATCTGAATTTATTATCTTTTTCAATTGGGTTGTATACAAAAAAACTACCGTGGTTGAAAATTTGAGGCAGGTTGCATTTCAACAGGGATAGTCAGGATTTATGCCTCAAAACTTTCGTAGCGGACCCACCACTGTTGCCCGTGGTCTTTGCACCATTCTCATTTTAATGAAATTCTTGTTCAATCCATAAAACTTGATAGGAGTCTGATTTCATTCAATTATTCGATTGTTTTAGAAAAATGTTAATTCGGATGATATTTATTAGATTTTGAATACAATAGACTAATCACTAAAATCCAACTGATTATGAAAACTGATCCGCCCTATACTCCTATATTCCTATATTCAAGGTTCTTCTTATTGGTCGACACACTATATATTAAAATGATTTTGAATTCGATTTTTCACACGATTTAAATCGAAAGCAAAAATAGAATTCAATGAATATATCATAGATTTGAGTCAAACAATTGCAATGACTTTTAATAATTCAATATAAAGTGCAGTCGATTTGACTAAAAAAAATAACTGTTTTGTCGGTTCAATAATGCTATCAAAGAAAAATTAGGGTCACCTCCCGTTCCTTCAATTTTACTCGATTTACGGTCTTCCTCCCATTCAACTGCATGTGTACATAGACCAGGACACTTCTAGAACATTATTCAAATAATTTTCTAACCTCACCTTTGACTGTGTGATGACCCCGGTGTGGGTCACGAAATATATAACAATCATCAAAAGGTATATACTGTACAGTATATTACATGGATATGTACGCATAACTTGTCGGCCGAGCACTTATCTTAAGTTTATTAAACCAGATTAATTTTATATTGTGAACAACAATTGCAGTCAGGGTAATATTTAGAATTACATAATCCGCGATCAGATCTTGTTTGTTACCCACGAAGATCTGATCCGATTTAATGTAATCTTAAATATGATCCGACTAAAATTGTTCGATTTATAAAATACACTTGATAAGTGCTCTGCGAACAGGTGTTTATTTTGTAAGTTATTTATTTGGTTGTCTGACAATATCCGACCACTGCTCAATTCATACGATAATATCAAAGAGTTTTAATTTTTTACTCACAAATGAAATCCTAAGAAAATATCGTCAAAAGCGGTCAGTGACTGATAATGAGCTCTATTTATAGTCATATGCACTGTATGTGTGCACAATTAAAATATCAGTTCAGTTCCAATTAATTAGGAATTGACTCCTCTTTAGACAAATCTTTACATTGTTTTAAAATGACTCCAATTTTCAGGTTTTAATTAATTGTGCGAATCGTTATTATTTGAGTTAATTTCAGATAAATTTTAATATTTTGCTTAAAAAGTATAGAAATTACTTATAGTATAAGAATTTGCAAATAATTGTATTATTTTCTAGTTTGTGATCATATAATAAGCAATATATCCCTTCCCTTCCTATTGCATCCCATTGGAACTCAGATCAAACAAAACAATCGAGTTATCGGTTTAGAGAATAAATTAAAGAATAAGTACTTATTATAATTGAAACCCAATTTGGAAGCCTTTAATGTGAGCTAACTGTGCTCTGCATTCACTTGTCTGGTCAGGAAAATCCGCTTTTGTTGTAATCATTACTCTATTATAAACTTATTATTAAAGATAATGAGAACAGAATTGAGTGTCGCTTACATTGACGTCGTCTTTGAGGATATTGTCGCTTAAGCTTAAGTTAGTCAGAGATAAGGGAATTGTTTTGTTCAGAGAGAGCGCGTCCGAGAGGTCAGACACTCCTTTGGATGTGATTCCCGTATGGCTTAAGTTGAGATGAGTTAACCCTTTATGTAGTTGTGTTGCGATGCTAGTCATCGATGAGTTATTGGACGCGTCGTCACTAATGGCGTTCCCCTGAAAGCATTTGGCAACGAATCCGTTCAAACTCTTCAGACCCTTGTCTTCAATCAAATTATTGGACAAATCGATGAAACGAAGCGCTGTTTGACTGTTCGTCAGAAGCGCTAAAAACAGTTTATTCACAGAATCAGTCTTAAGGCCCGTATTGTCTAAAAATATTTCCTCCAAAACAGTCGACCGCTTAAGCAAATTCATTATCTGTTCCGACACTTCTCCTGACGTATGACTGGAGAACACCTTCACATTACTGGCCCTGAATTTAGTGAACCACCCGTTATAGCCGAGCGCAGCGATTATGGCTATGAAGTCTTTGGAGTCCAAGTGCTCGAAGTCCAAGAGTGACAGCTCTGTGCTGTTGTGCGTCGAATATATGGTGTCGACATCCCAGGCCACTTCTTCCCTGTAAGGAACACCCAAGTAGTCGCACAGACAGGCGTATTGCGTAGAGAAGCCGCCGCATGGGTTCTCTATGGTGTTGAGGCGAGCCCTCTGTCCGACGCTTTGGTTGTATTCGCGCATTGGATCCAATCGGGAGTTGGGCTCGACTTCGATCTTACGGATGAAGGACTCCAATGAGATCTGCGGGAAGATTGTCTTGAGAGCGGTTCCCAACTGCACAACCATTAGATTGATTTCCTCGCCATTGTTGGGATCGACCGAATAGAAAGTGTATGACTTGTTCTCAGAGCTGATGCCAATCGTTAACTGGTTTTTGCGTTTGCTTTCAATTGAATGGATGTCTAAGTAATGGAAGGTTTGCTCTATTTTTGTCGACACTTTAGCCGTCAGAATGAAGAGACGACAGGCACTGAAGGCCAGGATCTTGTTCTCTGTCTTCTCGTTCTTTATCTCCATTTTCACCAAACATTTTAACGATATTTTAACGCTTTGTCCCAAAAGTGCTGAAACACTCTCTGGAATCGCAATTAATTTAATATTCATTAATCACATCCATTACTACACTATATTCCGGCAAATATTTTCATTAAAAACATTATATTTTCGTTAAATTAATTATTTGTTAAATCGATTGCATTAAGCGATTCACGCAATCATTGTATGCATTGATTGCAATCAAATGAGTGAATCATTTATTTTAGTTTACATTAATTTAATTCAATTTATATCGGATTTCATTATTCAACTCAATTACAGACGACTTGAGTGAACGATAAAAGATTTCAAATCCATGTCTTGTTTTACGCAAATCATTCAACGCTTATAATTGTATTCATTATTATATTTAACTAAAGATTAATAAAAATTATATTTTTTTTCATTAAAAATCTTACAAAAAAATTATTAAATTTCTTGTTTGCGTTAATTAAGAAAAAAAGTTAAAAAAATAGTTTTTAAGTAAAATTGTGTTCAATAATGAATGACTGAATGAATGGTAAAATTATTGAACAAATATTTATATTATTTTATTTGACATTTAATTAAAACAATATTTAATTAGTGTTTGTCTGTTGTGTTTGGGTTTGGTTTTGAAACAAAATTCACAACAAATGCGGAAATCATTTGAAATCATATTCAAAACAAAACACAATTCAAATGAGATGTCTTTGATATGCATTTTGACTGAAGACAAGTCTCTCTTACCGTTGAGTTCTTTAGTGAGCGATCCCTTGATAGACATCGTTCGTCGTCTGTCTTCTTGTTGTTAATTGAGAACCAATTCAATCAAATAAAGTGCGAATACGTTATGTCAGACACAGTTAGACCGCATTAGACTCACAGTTGACTGAATTGTACGGATTGTATGCATTGTATGCATTGCACAGAATATGCTTCAAATGACTGCAAACCAAAACTCGTTTCACATCCCCTCCCACTCACTGACACTCAACAGAGTCAACACTGTCTGCTCAGTACAGAGTCTGTACAGTCTGTACAGAGTCTACACTGTATGCCAGTCTATGCGCTATAAAGACTGCAAATGTGTGAACACTCTATGCGCTCACAACTGACACTTCAGTCAACACCAGTTATGATATACATTAGGAATATAACGGATATTGATTATGAATCATAGTTTATGATGATCTAGCAAGATTTAATGTGCTTTAATATGAATTTATGTACGACTTTGAACATTAAAAAGATATTCTGAAACACAACTAAAGAGTAGACATCAAAGAACCTAGATATAAAATGGTTTACACGCAGAGTTCAAATTGATAGGTTCCGGGTAGGATTGCCATTGCTTTCCCTACAATATTTTGATTGATCAGATTTATGAAAAAATGAGTTTCGATCGAATTGGTCGCTCATTTAAAAGACATGAAAACATAAATTAATTAATTAATTGGAAAACCAGTGTATTATTTGATGAATAAAATAATGCAAATTAAAAGTCAATATTTTAGACGTAATTCTTGCGAAACGTCTGATCTCTGCTTCAATTGAATGGAGTTTTAATGTTATTCAATGTTTACATAATTTAGTAAACATTTAAACATTGTTTGCATTCAATCGGATCAGCCGTTAAGACAAGCACTGAGTGAGGAATGGCCTGCAATACGGGTCGTCCGATCACAGAATTGGCCCAATACTTGAAACGGGATCTGACGTCGCATACGAGACGAGTGCAGAGTCTCTACAAAAGGATTTGTCGAAATGAAGAGTCGTTTCTGGAGGACAGGTATTGACTGCACAATCACTGCTTTGACTAACAGCTGATTCGCTTCATTGCTATTGATTTCATGGGTCAGACACGACATACGCTATAAGATGTCACTGATTAGGGCTGACTTTGAAAAGCACAGGCATGTGAAGGACATGCGAGTGGCCAAGATGCTAATGGACGAGGGCGAGAGACAGCTCTTCCTCCACATCCACCCGCAACCCAAGAAGTTTACATACAGTCCGGGCGGCGTCTGCTTCGAGCGCTACCACGACTACCCGGACTGGCACGCGGACTACTGGCACCCGTTAGAGAAGGCCAGATATCCGTACTATTTCGCCAGAAGAGAGATCCGGAAGAAGGAGTACATGAAGATGTGGGAAATGGGAGACCATAAGACTGCTCCGGATGGACACCAACACTGAGTTCGAGTCAAAACATTAGATTCGTTTGAATTGATATTAAATTTGAATTAATTTTTGTTTTATTAAAACAAATCTGTATTTAGTTATGAATTGAGAAAATGTTAATAAATTGTAGGCTTTATAGCAATCCTTGCAATTGAGTCACTCTATTACCAAATCTGACCGACTGTTCAACCAATTGCTTCTTCAGATATGGCTTTAGAAGTCGATTAGAGGTTAGATTAGGTAAGGGTTGGCTCGAAAAGGAGCCAAAGATTTGGTTTGCAATACAATTGAGGACTAAATCTGTTTTAAATACAATTTATGTAACACTACTGATGCGTATGAGTGGCCTCTGGCTTGGGTTCGGTCGCACAGCCCTGGCGTTTGTGTCTAACAATTAGACTGAAGTCTAGTTTTTCATCACTTGTGGACGAGTTATCGGAATCACTGCTATCACTGTTGGCGTAGAGTCCGAGTCCCGGAAGAACTCCAATGCATTGGACGCCTGTATTGCCTGTATTGCCTGTATTGCTGGACTCACTGCTTGTCTTCGAACGCACGGCTTCTTTGCTCTCAGTGTTGACCTTATCTTCCGATTTGACTCTTTTGGTTGTCTTCTCTTCGGGACTGCTCTCCGATTGAGTCCTCTTTCGGACCACATTCGCCAATAGCGCCGATTGAGAGCTCTTTTTGACTGATTTGTTGCTATTGTTGTCATTGGAGACGAAAGTTGTGCTAAAGATATCTCTTTTAAAGTCATTCAATCGCTTCTCTTGTTCTTCATTATTCAGATGACTGACAGCTCTCTTGTATTCTTCGATGGCTTCGACCTCTTCTTTGAGTCGTTGTGTCTCGACTTCTATTTTGTTGTTGTCGACCATTTCGAGGAACGACACCTCTTCGTTGTCCAACCCTTTGATCAAATGCTTCAATTTTCGCGATTCTTCAAACTCTTCATCTTTTTTGGTCTTCTGTTCTCTGAGTCGTTCGTAAAGAGTTCGCGAATCGTATTCCTCTTCCGGCGCCTCTGATCTCATCCAAACCAGACATTAATTGATTGAAAACTATTTGAATCATAAGAATAAATATCAAATATATGTCACCCAAAGGCATGTCTTCCGTCCTATTCTTCTCCCATTCCTCTTGTCTTTGTTTGCGCTGTTCTTCCAGTTGTGATTCGGACACAAAGGACAGACCACTGGAACCGCTTATCTTTGAATTCATTATTATTTTGAAATTTAATTAACAAAGAGTTTAATCAGAATTAAAAATCAAATATCAATTCAATAAGAAATACAACGAAAGCTATTTTTGAATATTATTTATTAATTAGTTATTTATTTTCTCATCCATTTCACCAGTTTTTACAGAAAAGCATTCAGTCTTTCAAACCCTTTGGTTAATATTTTTTATCAATTTCTTCTTTGATTTCAATAATAAAGTATAAAAATTACATTAAATTTATCAAATTAAATAGAATTAAAATAGCTTGATACAATTATATAAATTTATCTGAGCAGTAACAATTTAAATCATTAACAATAATGCCTTTGAAGCAAATCCCCCAAACCTTTTATGAAACACTTGTTCTGAATGAATAAAAACTGTAATTTGAGCTAATGTTCAAATACTTGTGAGAATAAAATAGATTTTTGAAACCCTTTTCTTTATAGCCATTGACTTATTGGAGCAGAAGTGCATTCTCTGTCAGACTCTTCCCTCAGTTGAGAGCATAGACTTAATGAACAGAATTGTATATAATTTCCACAATATTTTGATTCAACATTTGAGTCAACTTTTGCTTTAATTAATCAAATATTGGATTATTTTTCTTACAAATTGTGATATTATTTATAAATCAAAACAAAATCATTGAAATGAGTGAAACAAATGAAGAAAAAGGAGATAATTCGGTGACAGAAGCGGACAATACATGTCTGGTGGACAGCGACGGCAAGAACTCTTTGAGTCTGTCGTGTCTTCACTGCAATTGTCTTCTTCTGAGGCCTAATATCGCTCTATTCGTTAAAATTGAGGTAAAATCTGAACTAAAATAACAATCATTTGATTGAATGAGAGTTTGAATTGAATTAAATGATTGAGTGATTGAATGATTGAAACTCTCTCTCAGAAAGAGTTGCCGTTTGTTATGATCCGCAGCGAAGACACCAATCGGTATGAAGTGCTTTCGGACTTCTGGTGCGTTTCCGATATGTTTCAGTTCGAGAACATGGCCTTCAGTAAGAATGTCGACGACATTAAGTACTTGGCCTGCGCTGAGTGCGACGTCGGGCCCATCGGGTGGCACAACCTCTGCGACCAGAAGTGCTATATCGCTATCAACCGAATCAAACACCTCTGAAGAGCACATCGAAGACCACCGAAGAGGCAATCGATCGAAACATTTCTATTAAAGTCTATTCAGAGTTAATATATTTGAAAATATTTTCTAATTATTTAAATAATTCATTGAATTCTTATTAAAAAACTAAACATTTTTTGATAACTCTATTCATTCACTAAATATTATAATTTAATTAATATTTAATTTTTTTACAATTTTTGTTATGTTCTAAACACAGCTATTGATTGAACAGCTTTTTTATATTCAGTTCAATAATAATAAAAAAAAAATTTTTTTTATCCAAAAGTTTTCTCAAATTTTTTATTTATTTTATTATTTTTAGTAAAATATTTAATTAGTTTTTATAAGAAATAATTTAATGCTTAAAAGCATCGACTCTTATATGGCTATCGATTACAGTAATCGAGAATTCGTTGAATATTTTAATTTAAAAATATTTATTAAAAACCAGTTTTTATTCATAAAAGTATTGAATATTAAGTAAAATATTTTGTTTTTGTCAATCATTTCGTAACCAATTAATGCATTTAATTCTCATTCAGTAAATAGAAAAGCAATTCAAATGTTTTCAATGTTTTCAATGAATTGACATTTTTTTGTGTTTGCAATCATAGACTTTACGGACGTATTCATTAATATTAATATATTTTATGACATTTACATAAAAATCTATTATTATCTGAGTTTTGAGCCAATCATACGCTTAAGTAGATTACAATTAGATTAGTTGTGTTTAAAGCCTGCAATACTGACTGTTCACTCGATTCCATAACTTCAGTGCAATAGTCGACTAAACTCTACTATGCATTCACTTATCGTTTGGTATCTCTGCAACCAATACCTGCGAAACCACTCTTCTCTTCAATAGAGTCTAATCTAATGACGAAAACTCATTTATTTGTATAGAAAATTGCAATTCAGTAGAACTTGCTTTCAAACCGATTGTCTGTTGTCTACCCGATTAGCCGCAGACCTATCCACCGCCTTAGCCATGGAATTGGCCACAATTGGCATTATAGTCGGCGTTGTTGTCGGAGCTCTAATACTGGGAATCATCTTGGTCTGCTGTCTGGCCAAATGCCTGTGCGAGAAAGTGGTCTGTCTTCCCTGCGATTGCATCAAGTGTCTTTGCTGATGAGCTCACCCTGTTCACTTGTGCTGCTAATCAATTATGTAAACTTATTGCTATTGTTTTGTAATTGTTTTCAATTTATTTATTCAATTATATGATTATTGTTATGAAAATCCATTCAAGAAATAACTTATATTTATCGCTATTTTCTATTGCAATGACTGATCATTAGTTTAATATAAGTTTTGTATTCAATAATATTTAATATTTTTATTTATATCTATTATACAAAATAATTGACAAATGAAAACATTTTTGTATTTTTGAGAAACGAATTAAATGTTTTAATTGGTTTATAATCGTATGATTCAGTCAACTACTAAATAATGTTGTTTTAGGTTTGACTCAATTATAGCATAAAATGGTTTTTGTATTTCTTTTCATACTTTCCAATCAAAACCTGATTTAACCACTTGTATGGTGTAGTGTCGTAACCCTTAGTAACTTAAGATACTGTGAACTCCATTATATAATACCAGTATTATCACAGGTGAGCAAAGGAGTACCAAGTCAGAATTTTCCAATTTTCATATTTGCCCGGCTTAGAGAGAAGCATAGTATCTGCGCTAAAGTAAGTATTATAATAAACTTCTAAACTATTTGTTATTCAATAGATTCGTACGAATTAATGAAAAATAATTATTAATATTATTTCACAATAGGGATGTGCAAGGTCCAAAATGTGGTCCAAAATATCAGGGGGCATTTTGAATTTTCCCCCCAAAATTAGTGGGGGTACCCTAAAAACAAATTTGGCCCACAATTTTTCACGCAACCTAGGGGTTCACTCATAGGAAATAAACCACTTTAAAATTACAATTTCAAAACTCAAGGGATATTTCGCTTATACCCCCTGCACATCCCTAATTCCACAATAACTTCGAACACAATTATGTTCCGCCACTTCAGGAAGTTTTCGTTTTTTAATTCCAGGACTTCTACTATTTTTTTGTCGAAAATGTTTTGTTGTTCAATATGATGGGTGAATCACGAAATCAGGGTGATTGAGGTGGGTTAATCACTGAAGTCCATTGTCTACCCCTATTCTGGACCATCACATCGAAAAGTTCAGTATTTAGTTAGAAATGCCGCTCAGAAAGAGTCGGTCACGAAATGAGTCACACATACAGTATATATTATTTATCTATTAATACCAAGAATTTAAAGAATTTTCATAAAAATATATAATATTATTATGAGTTATATATCCGTATAAACTGAATAAGAATTTAATTAGATATCAAATAAACGACCCAGAGTGCACCTATTAATATGACATTTTCCAAACTCAGTTTTAACTGCACTTATACAGGCTGTGAAAGAAACAACCAACACGCTTAAATGAAGCTGGGGCCTAAACCTGATGAGAAAATTTGATGAAAATTTATATTTTTGTCAGCACTTAACAAATAACTTTTTCACCCGGCGAGTTTTTACTGGCACAGCACCGGTAGCAATGAACTAGTACTGTCTCTATGGCTAAAACTACTAGGGTTATTTGAAATATAAGCAATTCAAAATGATCCTTGTTGAAAATCATCGAATACATCTATTAGGATTTTTTCAAAACCTGTTGAGTTTTTGTACAGGATGACTTTATATTTGCAAAATGGCATACTTCATCAGGCTCTAGTGCAAAAACCAAAAGGGATAAATGAACTCTGAGCAATGAAAAATAATCACAATGAAACATACTGAAAATTAATTTCTGGATTTCACCTTGGTATTACTGATATTAGTTCAATTAAGATAAAATCAAATTTCAATGGTGATTCATTATAATATTCAGCAATATTCAATTCAGATTTATTGTAGTGAAGTATTCAAAATGCGTGCTGTGCAAGTATCATTAACTCTAGGGTGAAATCCAGAAAATCATTTTAGTCTTTTTTATTAGGTTTATTTTTCTTTGCCCAGACTTCGTTTATTCCTTGTGGTTTTTGCTCTAGAGCAGGATGAATTATGCCATTTTGCAAATATAAAGATACCCTGTACAAAAACTCAACAGGTTTTGAAAAAATCGTGATAGATGCATTCGATGATTTTCAGCAAGGATAATTTTTGAATTGCTTATATTTCAAATAACCCTAGTAGTTTTAGCCCTAGAGACAGTACTAGTTCATTGCTACCGGTGCTGCGCCAGTAAAAACTCGCCGCGGTGAAAAAGTTTTTTGTTAAGTGCTTTA